>CM040246.1:25117665-25217719 GCA_022545495.1 Chrysanthemum lavandulifolium
GTTTTACTTTGAAGATCCACTTTAGAGCAATGATCATAGCACATCTGTGAGCAGTACTAATTCCCATACATCTAGTCGATTAAACTCATGAATTTCTTCTTGCATGGCATTGAACCACTGTTTTCATTCATGGCGCTTTATAGTCTTTTGGTTCGATCTTAGAGAGTGCGGAGTTGAAGAAGCATCATAAGGCATCGGTTGCAAGTTGTTTACGAGTGGATAATCGGACGAGAGAGGTTTCTAATGATGTTGTCCAATGGATGATCATGTGTCCATTTTCTAAGGTGTTCGTGTGGTTGTTGTTGAGAACCAAGTAGTAGAGTCGTTTTCTCGATGAAGATGGTTACGAGGATGGTTCAGAGCAAATATGTTCTCAAAGGAGCATCTTGAGGGTAGCAAAGGGATTATCTCCATCATAGGTGCCGTATTAATTCCATGATGTACACTCGATGATTGAGGATTTGATGATGAGACAGTGATCAAAGCGCAGCGCCTTCCGACTCAATGACATAGAAACCGAAGGGTTATCTACGTTGATGGTGATAGGAGTAGCCTCTGTTGATGAATTTGACAAATCATTAGCAATTGGCTCATAGTGTTCATCAAACATTGGATCAAACAATTCTTCAAATCATCTTACGAAGGAGGTACATAAGGAGTTGTTGGTGAGAGATTTTGTACAAGAGAAGAACTAATGGGACTACTTGATGAAGGTTGTGATACGGGTCCGAACTTGATTGTCCCGGAGCCATTTGCCCGAACAACTCATTGAGCGTGGCGTGAATAATTTCCATGATATCTCGGGTTCTTTTGTTGTAGATTGGTAACTCTTCTTGTTTGATGCATAACCACAAAACTCCAATGTCCGCATTGGCTCTTAATTTATCTAAATCTTGATCGTCATTCGATTGGATAGCACAAAGCACCAAATACACGAAGGTAGGAGAGATCGTGTTTTGTTTATGGACAAGTTCATGGAGCTTTTCATGAGTGGTGTGTAATGAGGAACGATTTTGGGTGTAGCAAGTGGCAATGGCCTCACCAAAGAAACATTGGAACCTTTGAGTAGATTAGCATTGTTCTTGCGGCTTCAACAAGGGTCCGATTTCATCTTTCAACTACAATTACATTTGAGGCGTCGTGGAACATCCATTATTTTCATAAAATTGACTTAAGTCTTTGTTAACGAAATCCGTGCCATTATGCATTCGAACAATTCTAATAGTATTGTTATGTCGAACTGAAGTCGCTGATAAGTTTGATGATGACATCGGAGTTTCATCCTTTGTCCTCAAAAACTTAACCCAAGTAAATCGAGAGTAGTCATCAACAACGACTAATACATATTTCTTCCCATTTATGGTTTGGACTCTCATAGGTCCGCACAAATCCATATGAAGGGTATGCAATTTCCATAAGCGAGTTTGTGGTTTGGGTTTGTGGGCATATTCTTGCTTTTCCCAATTGGCATCTTTGAACAAAGATGATCTTTTTCATACTTTAATGGGTAAGCCTCTTTACAAGATCCTTTCTCGGAAAGATTGTTAATGGTGCGAAGTTCAAGTGATTGAGACGACGATGCCATAACCATGACTTTGTTTTCAAGCTTTTGACAATAAGCAGTTGGAGAAGACTTCATCATGTCTTCAATAGAGATGGTGTATAGGTTTGAACCACGTGTTCCTCTTGGAGTTCCACACCATTAAGTTCTATAACGAAACAAATATGTTTTCTGAAGGCTACTTCTAGATCGTAATCACGTAATCAACCGACGTAAAATAAGTTATGATCAAGACCTTCAATATAATATACCACGAGATTACACTATCACCAACAACATAATCTCCATAACCCATATATTTACTCAAAGTTCCGAATCTAACAATCCGATGAATTTAACATCCCATGAATTTACTCACAAAGTTCATGAGCATGAGCAATCTCCAATCATATGCTTAAACGACTGAGTCAAGTACCACATAACGATTTGAATGACTGCGGTTGAAAGCAGACAAGAATGGATAAGCGGATAATTGGGATCCCCATGCAAGAATGGGTTCCATTTGGTTAGTAACGATGATTGGAACACCGCATTGGAAGTAGAGATAATGGAATCATCGGGGATAGATGCAATGCTAGTGTTCGTATTTGACCTATTCAAAGTATGTTCACTTCTTAAAGGAATAGTTCTACCAAGAGGCATCCATTTCCTAATGGGCATTGACTTAGATAATTTAGGGCACAACTCATTAAGACTAAGCTTGCGGCGGTGGTATCTCGATAACCTACATTACTAAATTTTCTTCTTGTGGGTTTCCAATGTTTTCTAACCTTCTTCCACTATTGCTTTCTAGCCTTCTTAACATGATTGTTGACATTAACAATTTTAACTAGGTGTTTAACAGAATTAGTCAAATCATTCACGCCACATACATGATTAGTAATAGACACGAAGCAATCATCATTACATGTTTTGCAGATAGTAGCAGAATTCGAATTAATTACAATATGCTTATAGCTAATACTAGAATCAACACGATTCGCTTTATTCAACTCAAACTTAATGTTCCTAGGGTGGTCTTCTACTCTTCCATTGCACATTCTTAGCTTGCGAGGTCTATCTTGCTTTGTATTGCCCGGAGGCTTTGACCGCTTGCTTTTGTGTCACCGATTACTCTGTAGAGGGAATTATGAGAACATTAGTTGGTTGGGCTACCTTTTGCATTCTGAACTAGAAGTGTGGATCCGAACTATTTGAAGGCACTTTAGAGTTTACTTTCTTAAACCGGGCATAGAATGGGTTGCATACTTAGCACTAGGCATAGAACAAGGCATCAGCTTTATCTTTCTCACATAAGGATTTAGGACATGTTGCTCTTAAGCATTCTAACACTCCCGAGATCGTTTGGCACGAATGCAAGCAAACCTAACTTCACTATCAAGTGGCTTATTTATGTAATCCTCTTCTACAATCTCACTGGAGACATTCTAAACTATCCTTAAGGTGAAAGAAATAGTTATGAAACACAAGTTCGTTATTTCTAAGATGAGGAGGAATGTATTTAATATTCTGAGTATATTTAGAATCGCAGATGACTTTGATGCAACATTCTCATTAAAACAAGTGGCATTTTCCCTTTACACGACTCTTGATTCTCAATTTCCTTTTGTAACGAAGTTATTTTTTCGTTGTTTTTGTCTCGAGTGACTTTCATTGAATCGTATAACTCTTTGAAGTGTCATTTGACCTTCTCATTTTCTTCTAGAAAGCTCTCATTTTCTTGTGGTAATACATTAATGATGTTTTGAAGATGAAAGTTTTGAGAAAATTGAGAATCTAAAGGAGGAGGTATTTAGGAGCCAATACATTGTTCTTTTCACCCTTTAATTATGAAATTTGAGCTTTCAACTTTCTCGATCGTATACAGATGAGCTTGAATCTGTTAAATCACGTTTGTTTATTTCAAAACCGCATTAAACTCGGAACATTTGAAGATGTCTTGATGTTTGAGGTTTTGACAATTTCTTTGAGATGTTGATATTTTAGTTGCAAATCAAAATGTTCAACTTCTAGCTTAGAAAAATGTTTTACCAAATTATCGTGATCATCCTTGTCAATTTTCTCATTTAGTTCCGAGTTTTTATTTTCAAGCTCAATGACACGATCATGGGAAACTTTTAAAGCAACAGATAATTCATGAAATTGAAAGCGATAATAGAATGCTTAGTAACGATATAAAACACATCTTGAGCCACACAACTCAATACTAAGTTCTCAGTTAAGATATGCGATTCTTCCTTTCAATTTCATTATATTTGAGTTCCGTTCATAATCATTGACCTCAACTATCATTGCATCAAATTCCTTTCCATTTCTTTAATATCCGAGTTTATCCTTTTGAAGACTCTCAAATTGACCTTTAATTGTTTAAAAAAGGTATGACCTCGCTAAATAACATTCTTTAGTTTGCTCAAACCCTTTCCCTTGATTATCCCAGTAGGTGTGATTCTCTTCTTACATGTCTTCTCAAAATCAACGAATAGTTGATAAACAACATATAGGCTGATTAAGGTCTTGCTATTAGTGGAAATAGTTCTAGGAACTAAATGCATTGGTGTATTTGGAGGATACAAAGTAGTCGCAGCACTTTCCTAAGGGAGTATTTGTTTCAACAAGTATATTTGCTTTTGCTTGTCCATGTCTTTCTTCCAAAAATTTGTTCGGGGTTAATTGAGTTTGAGGTTTAAACATGTTCGTGGAGATCCAATTTTCTTTGTGTAATCATGGGGTTTGATCGTTATGTTTTTCTTTTACACTCGTGATCTTTTAGCTTCTTATCCATTTTCTCCATATTGACTTCTTCTAATTGCATATCTTCCTCGATTGCACACAGTAAGAACTAGGTTTCTCGCCTAGGCTTAAGGATTTCATTACCATCATATATTACCTTCCGAGCTTTTCTAGCCACTTTACCATATTCGAGATTGGGTTCCTTTACGAGGGGAATGCTATGCTTATCGCGAGAACTCTATGCTTAGTGATCATGCGAGCGATCGAATGGTATTCCTAATACGTACAACTTATTTTCAAGCTTGTTTTTCAATGTTTTAGATTGGAAAATTCATTCAAAAGTTTTGATTCCTTAGCATTAAATTCTTGTTTAAGCACTTTAACATTATCTTGGAGTTCTTGCTTTTGTTTAACAGTTTTAGAAAGCTTTTCTTGTAAGGAGTTTAACTCTTGTTTTAACACTTCTTCTAAAATTACTTTTTCTAATAATTATGCGCATTTGGTCATCCATTTCACTTTCACGGGTAGTTAACTCAAACTTAGCACGTTGTTCATAAATAGCAACTTATTCTTTATAGGCATTCAGTTCAGAGATAACAGAATCATCAGGGGCACTTGTAGTGTATTCATCAAGAACATAGTCATCATTGACTGCAGAAGATGCATCACTTGGTACAATTTCACTTTCCCTTTGCATCACATATTGATCATATGGGAAAATATTACTATTATCCACATTATCAATATCTCGATTCATAAGTTTCATGAGATTGTACTGTTATGAATCTTTGCTCATCAACTTCATCGTATAGTTTTAATACCTCGAAATGATTGAATCTTTGGATGGACCATCCCAAGTGGTGATGAGACCTTTGGAGAGACCATTGGAGAAATGCTAGCCATGAAGATTGTTTGGGCGATGGGTTCATCATCGACATCGAGTCAAATGCATCACGATTAGCAACATGAAAAGCATTTTGATGATTGTGACCTATTTCCGAATTGGCCGCTCATCCACATCTCGCATCATAGGTTTTGGCATTTCCTCAAGAAAGAAACAACAACTCTTCTTCATCCGTAATGCCCATCATGTCTCGAGCTTGTACCAATAGCATCTTGTCCACGAAATATTCTCGCATTTTGAGGCGTTTGGAGATGTACAGTTCCTTGCAATGTGTCCATCACCACCACAGTTGTAGCACTTGATTGGCTTTGCTTGTCCTTGATTTGCATTCCTTCCACGATTACGATTAGCCACATACCCTCCTCCTGCACGAAGATTACCATAACCTACTCCAATCATCCCTTGTTCATACCGCCTTCCTTGCACATTCTACACCACCACCTTCCATCTCCTCGGTAGCTTGATTGTGTGGATTGGATGCTTGTCGAGGTTATTGTTGGTGTGTGGAGTGGAATTCGATTTTGACTAACCGTGAGAGATAATTGATTGATGAAGTTTTCCATGAGTGTGTTAGAGTCTGAGGCTTATATGTTTGGATCGGGAATGAGCTTGTAATTACCATTACCCGTGGGTATGACTTGAGAAGATTTGGTGGTAATTCCTACATTGGTGTAAAAGCTCGTTGAATCATTTAACGAACTTGCTTCTCCTCGCTTAGATTTGAACTGCTCAAGAATCATTCGTTCAAACATAGCATGTCTCTCATTCAAGCAAGAATGCATATAATTGCTCATAGTTAGTGTTCCTCAAACCCTTAGTTAACTTGATCAAGTGACAAATTTGTGCCATTCGGGATTCATGTTATTCACAAACTTTGAGTTTAAATGAATATTTGGCATAGTCATTTTGATATTCCTCGTGTCATTCACAAGCTTGTGGAACCTCACGTAATATTCAAAGTGACACTTTCCCACAGTATCATCTTAAAGTGCTCAAATCATCATACAGTTGTGATTCTCTGTCTTCTTTAGTTAATTGCAACGAGCAGAGAAGCATCTTGACATTGTCCCAAACTTCCTTGGCTTCAGTGTTGTGATTGATTAACTTGTAGATGTCTTTGGAAGACCCTCAAGTATAATGTTTGAAGCCTTGATATCAAGATCATATCTCTTTTCTCCTTATCATCGAGCTCATCATACGCCTTTGGCATGTCCAAACCTAAGATCACTATTCCATCCGCAGCAGTTTCAAGTGTGTCTCTTGTAGTCTCAATCTGATAAGGTCCTTCATCAATTGATTTGAGAATGTGACCCCATTTTCCTTTCCCAAGCAATACAACCTAATTCGTTGAGCCCATGAGTCATAGTCGGTTCTGTCAAGCATGGGTGGGCGAGTGTCTCGATCCACCGTTGTGAAATTCGAACGTCCTCAACTACGGAAGAGATGATTGTAGGCGCGTTGGTAGACAAGATTACAGTTTCACGGATTTTATAACTCGATTAAACCGGAAATAGATTTTTCACGCGAGTTTATCTTGAATCAAGAGAAACCGTATCGAAACAATGATTAACCAAGTCGCTATAAACCTTGAAGACAAGTCGCTAAGTCACCAAGTCACTAAGTATACAAGTCGCTATAGTGGACAAGTCTCTAGGCTCACAAGTTGCTAGAGTGACAACTCGCTAAAAGCACAAGTCGCTAGTGATACAAGTCGCTAAAGTAACAACTCGCTAAGTAGGCAAGTCGCTAAAGAACAACTTGCTAGACTGAACAGTACGACCACTACTTGGTACTATATGTCGGTTTGTCTCAAAAGACAAGTCGCTAGAGCACAAGTCGCTACCCACAATAAAGTCAAGTCGCTGAAGATTGTAAAGACAAGTCGCTAAGTTGACAAGTCGCTAGCCGAAATGGTACAGCCACTACTTTGTACTATTTGTCGCTTTGTCTCAAAAGACAAGTCGCTATAGCTCAATTCGCTACCACAACAACTACAAGTCGATGAATAATACATAAACAAGTCGCTACAAAGAAAACTATTCTGAGACTCAAGTCTCTAGCTAGGAAAGTTCAAACACAACACTTTTCAATCCAAAACTAACCCAACCACAGTGATTCAAGCTTTCCAAATCAAAACCCAAGCACTTACAATGATTCTAAACATAAAAGTACAGTCAAAATCTAAACTTTTACACTAGAAATGATCCAAATGATGCAAATACCACTAAACTTTTTTAAACCCAAAAACTATATAAAACTACTAGAAATCCAAGAAAATGTAAGAGATATGATCAAACCACGGCTCTCTGATACCATTTGTAACATATTGGATTTCACAAACACATCAAACCATGATCATACTAGGCGTACACTTTGAGGTTTTTAGAGAGAGAAAGTTTAGAGGTTTGGGAACTTAGTAAGAGAAAGTAAAAGTATTATTATGAGCTCCAACCCTCTACCTTGGGAGGTAGAGGGTATTTATAGTATCATACATTGTTGGAATCACTCCTAAACTAGAATTCAAGTGTTAGTAATTAATATGTAATAGTTAGCTTAATTATGGCTTTTATGTTAGTAATCAAGGCTAGGCTCATGTAGAAAGCCCATGAGCCTATGCCAAAGCCCAATAAGGGAAAGGAAGGAACTTGCATGTTGCCTAGTTCCTCCTATAAATACCCATGTAAACCATCCTTAGATGGTTGGTTGTTCATTTCATTTCAATACTCACGCATAACTCTTCTATATTCCTACGCGTATTGCTTTGCTTTGTTCAACCGATCTATCTCTTATCTATACTTCTTATGTTGATACTTGTGTTACTAATATGGGAACCTAACAGTGGTACCAATCGCCAAATAGTTGGGTGAAACAATTTTGTTTTTGATGTTCTTGTTTTTTACCCGTAAGTCTCGGTATACAAACTTTCAAACGCAAAAAGCTTTAATTTTTACACTTTAAAATCCAATATTCTTATTCTTTAAAGGTTATTTGGTGTTGAAGTTTAAGTTTTTTGGCAAAAAGTTTCAAACTTTACGTGTATTTCATTGTTTTTAAGCTTGGTTTTATTCGTGTGGCTAGTTCTACGCGCAAGGTGCATACAAATTTTGGATCATCAAGTTTCACACTTTTGAGTTATTTTGGTGATATTGAAGTCAAGTTTCATCACAAAATCTGGTTTAGAAACACTTTGAAATGAAAATCAATTTTGGTTAATTTTACGCATAAGAAAACCCTAAAGTTACGCTGTAAGCTTCATAAGGTTCGATCTTGATGTTCTTGGTTTACTCGGTGTTTTCTTGCTTGGATAAGCCTTGAAAACACTTCACTTTGGATATCTTTTACATCGAATAAGTGTAAAGGATTTTGGGCAAAACCCTAGTTTTACGCTTAAGTTAAATCTTACGCGTAGAATCTTTACGCCTAAGCTTTGTTTTACGCATAACCTCTATCTTACGCATAAGCAATTCATATGCATAAGCATTCTACTACTAAGCCTTTGGTTTACGCATAAGCTAAGGTTTCATCAACCCTACACGTAAGATAATCCTACGCGTCAGTTCACTTCTTACGCGTAAATTGGTGTTTTTACGCATAAGGTTTCTTTGCCTAAGCTGGTTTTTCCTACGCATAAGGTTTCTTTGCCTAAACTTGGTTTCTACGCCTAAGGACTCTTCTTCAACAAAGTTTCATTCAACTACAAAGATCCATTTTTCAACACAAGTTATCAAGATGTCTCAACCACCATACTCTAACTACTTTCCTCATGTGTATCCTCAACAACAACAAGAACAACAACAACAACTCACCCACAACAACAACAATTCAATCTACAACAACAAGTTTATCAACAACAATTTACTCCAGGAGCAATTCAACCACAAATGATTCAACCACCCCTAGTCTTCAAGTACAACCTTACACAAACATTCACAATCAACATCCGTCCAAAGAATACTATGAAGGAACCGTCTTGGTTTGAAAAGATGTGTGAAGCTCTAAGTAGCCAACAATCCATACATGAAGCTGGATCACTTGATAGACCTCCAATGCTCACTCCCGGAAACTACGATAAATGGGTGATTAGGTTCTTTAGGTTTTGTAATCTAAAGAAGCCACATGGAAAGTTCTTGAAGAAGGTCATCATGGAAGGTCCATTTCAGATGCCTATTGTCGTTACCTCGGAGATCCAAATGCCAATCCACCAAGAGGTGATGTCACCAACATTGCAAGTATTAATGACCTCACTGCTGATGAACTTCTACATTTTGAAGCCGATGAACTAGGAATGCAATACATCCTTTTGGGATTACCCAATCCGATCCTTCGAAAGTGTTGATGCTCAAAAGACTGCTAAAGCAATGTGGGAACATATTAATCTTCACATGGAAGACACTGAACTCAATCAAGAAGATATGGAATCCAAAATCTACTTGGCTTATGAACACTTCATGATTGAACCCGGGAGACATTAGAGTCATATCATCATCGCTTCTCGACATCATCAATGACTTGACAACACAACATCATCATGCCAAGAATTGCAACAACAATAAGTTCCCGAGTAGTCTTGGTCCTGATTGGGAAAAGTATGTCATTTTCATCCGTCAAGCTAAGAATCTTCATCATGATACATACGGATTGTTGTACGACTACTTGAAGCCACACCAAAAAGAAGTTGATAAAGAAAGGGTTATCCGTGGACAACCTGTTTCGCCTTCACTTCCGGACAATCAAAAATTAGCATTGTGGGCTCAAGCTTGTTATCCTCAATTCCCGACCTTACAAACTGTATTCACAAATCCTCCACAACCCACTGCTCAACCAACCGCAACAATCACACCATATGATCCATCAAAGCAACAATCTCAAGAAACTCAATTGGTTCCATACAACAACAACAAGGATCAAGCACTTTACGATGAATCCAATGAAGATGCGTAAGCTTTCGATGCATTGCAACAAGGGTTTGTCATGATTGCTAAAGCCTTTGGCGATACTCTAACAAATCCAACAATCGCATTCGTACCTCATCTAACACAAGGAATCGGTGTTGTTAATAATGGACGTGTTGAAGTTCAAAATCGTGGTAATGTTCGTCGGATGAGCGGTGGTCAAGGTTTAATCAATGGGAAGGAATAACATGGGTGCTCCACAACAACAAAGGGCTCAAGTGGTTGAACAGGTAATGCTCGAATGGGGTTAATGGTCTTCGTTGTTATAAGCAGTAATGAGAAGGGTCATCGGCTAATGCATGCCCAAAGTCGAGGACAAGAGGCGCGCTTATCACAAAGAGGCTTTACTCTTGGCTCTCAGGATGACGTTGGTGGAACTCTTACCAACAAGGAACACAAATTTTATGGCTAATGCAGATTCGATGATGATATGGAAGACTTACAGCTAATGCAAATTGTGATGTTAATGGCAACCATGCAAGAACTCTACATGAGTGACACAGGCCCGAGTGTATGACATCGACGACTTGTCTCAAAACGGATCAAACCATATTCATCATCGATCTAATATCCCACCCAACATCTAAACCGACAAGGCTCGAGAATGTTCAACATGAGCCGTCCACATCTCATTCGATGATACTCAACTAGATCCGGTGGTTACATTTGACGATCAAAATGACCTCCGGTTACCATTGATAATCAAGTTGACTCCGTGGTTATACTTGAGGATCTAAATAATGATCATGGTAAGACTCACGTCGAACACGCTGAACCATTGCCTAATCCAGATATTGACCTCTTACTTAATGACCAACTATCCCGAATGGAACAATGTTGTAAACTCAATCAGCAATTGAATAACAAAAATGCACTGTTAACAAGGGATATTGAATGCTTAAAAAGACAACTCAACGTTTTTAAAACTCAAGAAAAACGTGAACAAGGTTTTGAAGTCGCTTTTGCTAAATCTTTCCAAAACGAAAAATCATTAGAACGACAGATACGTGATCTAGTCGCATCCAAGAATGCTTTGTTGTCTCAAATAGAACAACTGAAATATAATCATAAACAACAACTTAACGCCTTACTTTGGAAACTCAAAAGCCAAGTCGAGTTGTTAACTTGTCAAAAACAGTTCTCTGAGTACAAAAAGCATTCCACGAAACGAATAGATGACTATCTTGAAGAAGTTTTTGACTTACAAAGCAAAATCAAGGAGTTTCGAAATGTTGTTTATAAACATGGTGAATCAATTACAACGATTCAAAAGTTTACTTTTAAACCAAATCCAAATGGATATGGTCCGAATCTTGCTGATTACAAACCAAAGTTTTCAAATAGAGCATTCAAACCAAATCTCAAGTTTCTGAAGTCAAACATAGAATTGATGATTCCATTATGAGTGTTGTTGAATATAATCGTCAAGAGGAATTTGATGCAGATGACAAGAGTCGGTCAAAAATGGAAAATGTTGTTTATAACAAACCATTTAACTATTCAAAAGCCGTTAATTTTGTCACACAACAGGATTTTTCTAACACACCTTGGGTTATCAAACCTACTTCTAAGGGCTCCCTTTCCAATATTGTACAAATTAATGGTCCTTTACCTTCTGAAATAAAAGTTGAACATTTTCAATCGCCTCTTGCGCGTGCACAAAGAGATATTCTTCAGAAAAGAATTTTACCTCATGTCCGAAATTTGAAAAATTGTGCTATCTATTGGGAAAAGGACTTTCACTAGGAGCTTGGACTTATGAAAAGAGTTTTCGAACGAACAGAAACATCGATTTCAAATACAAAACATAAAAAGAAAATGTTACGAAAAGATGTTGATCGACTCTTGGAAGATGTTATATCTGCGATATCCATAATGTTGTGTTATTACATTACATTGCGAGATGCATTTGATTTTATCACTTCGATTACATTGATTATGTTGAAAATGTTGAGAATCGATCTTGTGTCACAAATCAAGTCTTTAAAAGTTGAAAATGAGCGATTGTTAAACAAACTTTCAAATGCAAACGTCGTCTTCAATGGTGTCAAAATATTTTCATAATCGTGAACTCGCTTTGCAAAAAAAAAACCAACGATTGCATACCAAAACTCTTTGTCCAAAACTTGAGCAACTGGATGATCAAAATGTGTATTTGAAGTGTCAAATCTCAAAATATGAACAAGAAGTTTCAAAAGTGAAAAAGGAATATAGTGTCATATTTGATTTACTCAAAAAGTCTCGTGCTCAAGCGTCAAAAGATGTTGATAATCATCTGGCATATACCAAAGATGTTTTACGACGAGATGGACTCACTCGTTATGAAAATCTAGATTTGTTACACAAAATCCATGATCTAAAGGCAGAGTTGGTGATACTTAAGAAAGATAGGGATAGTAACACTGTAGTAAATACACCTAAACAGATTCAAACTGACTCTAGAATATCTCATGACAAAACACAAGAATCTAATATGTTTCCATCTACTGAAACAGGAATAGTTGCCTCTTTTCCCAACTCCTGCACTTCACAGCCTAGGAGTAATACAAGGAAGAATAGGAAGTTGCGACGTAAGAAAAGAACAATAAAGAATGCTGAAGTAGAGAACACCTTAGGACTTTGAATAAAACTCAAGTTGCACCCACTTTAGATATTGCGTCTGACAAATGTAATGGAAAAAGTGTTGTAACGAATGCTGAACCGTTAAGTAATTTAAATGTTAAGTTTGAAACTTCTTGTGTTTTTTTTTGGGTAAAGGGCCTTCCACCCGGTAAAATGAAGCTTCTTGTGTTGGATGTCATAAAAGTATATTTTTTGGTTGTCATGACAAATGTGTTGCTACGACTCTCTTATCTCGTAAGTGGAACAATAGAAAACGGAATACCTCTAGGCCCACTACTGCTTCTAAGTCTGTGCTAGGTAAACCGCCTTCTAGTGCTCATGCTTTAATCATTGATGTACCCTTAGAACCCACTTCACCTCCTAGGAAGAACTTATCACCTAGTGCATTCACTAAGACCAAAGCCAAGACTAGTTGGAGATGGCAGAAATAGTTACATAATACACTTGGATTTACATGGATACCTAAAATCATTGATATGTGTGTTTACTATAAGCGCTTGAAACCCTCTAACTCTTCGGGTTCCACATCTACTTCTATTCCATCTGTGTAAATGCATGTTTAATGCGGTGATCGAATCATCCTCTGGTTGTTGATAGCGGATGTTCCCGACACATGACAGCAATCTCAAACTGTTATCAAACTTTATTTCAAAGTTCATTGGCATCGCTGTGTTCGGAATGATCACTTCAGCAACTATTATGGGCTACGGAGATTACATCAATGGTAACATCGAAATTAGCGAGTTTATTATGTGGAAGGTCTCACACAATCTCTTTTCGATCGGTCAATTGTGATGGAGATTTGGAAGTTGCTTTTCGGGAGAAAATTTGTTTCATTCATGATCTACAAGGAAACGATCTTATGTATAGTCAACGCACATCAAGTCTCTACACAATCTCAATGCAAGACATGATTGCTTCATCTCCCATCTATATAGTTTCTAAGGCTACATCTACAAAATCTTGGCTATGGCACCATCGTCTCTCACATTTAAACTTTCAAACCATAACCAACCTTGCTCGATAAAAACTTGTTGAAGGTCTCCCAAGATTCCGATATTCTAAAGATCACCTCTGCTCGACTTGTGAACAAGGAAAAGCACTGTGCTCACTTTCCTTCAAAGGTGGAACACAACTCACAACATGTGCTTCATCTTCTTCACATGGATTTGTGTGGCCCGATGCGCGTGCAGACGATTAATGGCAAACGCTACATCTTGGTAATTGATAACTACTTAAGATGGACTTGGGTTTATTTTCTTTGAAGTAAAGATCAAGCTCCACAGTTAATCATCACATTTCTTACGAAAATTCAAGTTCAGCTCCGAAACACAGTCAGACTAATCAGAACAGACAAAGGAACTGAATTTGTGAATCAAACTCTTAGTACATTTTATGAGAAAGTGGAAATTTAGCATCAAACATCCATTGCATGTACACCAGAACAAAACGGCGTTGTTGAAAGATGAAACCGTACGTTAGTAGAAGCTACAAGAACAATGTTAATTAATGCTAAACTTCCAGATTACTTATGGGCAAAAGCCGTGTCAACTGCATGCTACACTCAGAATCGCTCAATGATTACCAAGCGCCACAACAAAACACCTTATGAACTTATCCAAAATCAGTAAACGAATCTCAAACACTTTCATGTATTTGGATCCCTTTGTTATCCGAATAATGATCGTGATGACTTTAGTAAGCTCAAAGCCAAAGTTGACATTGGAGTCTTTGTAGGATATTCGAAAATTCTAAGGGTTTACGGATCCGGAATCTTCGTACAAGGAGATTATGGAAATGATTCCCCCAATTTCGATGAACTTACGAAAATGGCTTCGAGCATAACAATTGGAACCCGGTCATATAACCGTTTAAACTTCCTCAAACCCCATCATTAGTCGAACCTAGTTTACAACTAACTCGACGTCAAATGGAATAAATATTTGCTCCTCCGCTTAGTGATGATATTGATGAACGTGCTCGAGTGTATCCAATGTTTCCATTGCTCAACCCGATCAAACTCAAATACCGATACACCGCTACAACAACTACTATTGAGGAAGCACCACCGATTGATTCTACAACAACAGTTGAACAAACCGCATCCAACGACGAACCAAATTGATGATGTTACGAACAATGAAGTACCCCCACTGCAGATTATGATCCAAATGCCTTCTTCAACCCGTTTGCTAATGAAACCGCTTCACCGTTGTTGCGGAATCATCTACAAGCCATTTGAATCCTCCAAATCTGCAGAATGTATATCAACATCAACCTTCCACACATCGTTGGACGAAAGACCATCCTCTTGAGAACATTATTGGTAACCCGAATCAACCAACAGAATAAGACAACGCCTCCACACAGACGGTGAACATTGCATTTATGCACTCACCGCTCACCAATCGAACCTAAAATCATTAAAGACGAATGACCAAAGACAACCTGATTGAATCCATGCAAGAAGAACTCAACCAATTTAAACGTCTTGAAGTAAGTGGAATTGGTTGAAAGATCAACGAGGGTCTTCATCATTGGTCCGAAATGGATTTGGAAAACAAATTGATGTCAAGGAACCGTAATCGTAAATAAGTCACGTCCGGTGGCTAAGGGTTATAAACGTGAAGAGGTATTGAATTTGAAGAATTATTCGCTCCGGTTGCTCGCCTTGAGGTCAGACGGATTTTACGGCGTTTGCGGCTCACATGAACATCACGGTCTTTCGGATGGATGTCAAAACCGCTTTCTCAATGGAAAACGAAAAAACGGTCTATGTAAGCCAGCCAAAGGATTCGCTGATCCGTAGTTCCTAATCATGTCTATAAACCAAGAAGGCTCTCTATGGTCACAAACAAGCCCCTCGCATGGTATGATAAGTTATCATCCTTTCTTATCGCCAATAATTTCGCCAAAGGTTGGTCGACCCTACACTTTCATACAATATCACGGGTACATATTTATTTGTTCAAATTTATGGATGACATCATTTTGGGTCAACACATCTAAAGTACTCAAACGCTTTTTCAAAGCTCATGAAAAAACATTTTGAAATGTCCATGATGGGTGAACTTACGCTCTTTCTAGGACTACAAGTTCATCAATCACCCGTGGTATTTTTCTAAGTCACCAAATATGCCCTTGAAATTTTAAACAAACATGGAATGACAAGTTGTGATACCTATGCCACCTGTTAGGATTTAGAAAATCCGTATTAAAGTGTCGGCCACCTCAAGTATATGTATCCGTTAGAAAGCTCGTAGTCGAAGTTATTTAATGTTAAATAGTATTTAGTTAGGTAACACCGTGGAGGATGAAGGGTCTTTACCCACCGTATGCCTGATCCACACCCGTCGGTGGCGTTTTATTGTAAGATTATAAATACTCTCTACCTCCCAAGGTAGAGAGTTGGAGCTCTAATAAGATTTTTCTTTCTCTCACTAAAGTTCCCAAACCTCTAACTTTCTCTCTCTAAAACTCATCTTGTACACCCCTTGTGATAGTGATTTGATGTGTATGTGAAATCCAATATGTTACAAATGGTATCAAGAGCCATGGTTAGATCATCTCTTACATATCCTTGGATTTCTAGTGGTTTTTAGATGGTTTTTGAGTTTGAAAAAGTATAGTGGTTTTTGCATCATTTGGTTCATTTCTAGTGTTAAAATTTGACTTTTGGGTGTACTTTTGTGTTTAGAATCATTGTATGTGCTTGGGTTTTGATTTGGTAAGCTTGAATCACTGTGGTTGAGCTTGTTTTGGATTGAAAAGTGTGTTTTTAAAGTTTTTCTTAGTAGCGACTTGGCTCTCATAGTGAATTTGTACTTAGCGACTTGCTTCAGTAAAATGTAGCGAGTTGTAGTGTTGTTCGGTGGCGAGTTAGTCCTAGCGACTTGTCTTTTGAGACAAGCCGACAAAAAGTACACTTAGTGGATTCTCCACTACGAGTAGCGACTTGGTAAGGTAGCGACTTGCTTTCAATTTTGATAGCGACTTGTTCTTTAAGTTTCTTAGCGACTTGGTGTTAGCGATTTGGACCTTAGCGAGTTGTTATTTAGCGACTTGGTGCATAGCGACTTGCTGTCAAAATTCGTAGCGACTTGGAACTTAGCGACTTGTCTTCTTATTACTTAGCAACTTGGTGCTTAGCGACTTGGTTTAAGGATTCTTAGCGACTTGGTTGACTTTTGTGTGTAATACGGTTTTCTCTTGATTTGGTAAAATCCCGTGAAAGAATCTATTTCCCGGTTTAATCATTGAGTTATAAAATCCCGTGTAATCTTTAAACATGTCTACCAACATACCCACAATCATCTCCATTGTTGCCGAGGATGTTCAAGAAGTCGGTTGAGATATCATCACCCATGCTTGATGTAATCGACTACGACTCTTAGGCTCAAAGAATCGATTGTCTTGTCTTGGAAAGGAAAATGGGTCAACATTCTCAAATCGATTGATGAAGGACCTTATCGATTGAGACTACAAGGGACTTAATTGATACACCGCAGATGGAACAATGATCTATGGAATAGATGGACCAAAGACATATGATGAGCTCAATGATAAGGAGAAAAGAGATTCGACGCCGATATCGTGGCTTCTAACATCATACTTCAAGGTCTTCCAAAGCATATCTACAAGCTTATCAATCACAACACCGGCCAAGGCGGTGTGGGATAATGTCAAGATGCTTCTCTCGTTACAATTAACTATGCAAGACAGAGAATCACAACTCTACGATGAATTTGAGCACTTCAAGATGAAACACGATGAGAGTGTCTATGAGTATTACGTGAGATTCCACAATCTTGTTAATGATATGAGAATATCAAATGACCATGCCAAACATTTAGTTGAACTCAAAATTTGTGAACAACGTGAATCCCGAATGGCACAAGTTTGTCACCTCTGTGAAGCTAACCAAAGGTTTAAAGAACACCAACTATGAACAACTATATGCCTTCCCGCTCAGAATGAGAGACATGCCATGTTTGAAAAATGATTCTTAATCGGTTCAAATCAAAACAGGGAGAAACAAGTTCATCAAATGATTCAACTGCATTTTACACCAATGTTGGGATTACAACCAAAGCTTCACAAGTCATACCCATGGGTAATGGTAATCACAAACTCATTCCCGATCCAATGTTCAAACAAGGCGATGCCGATGCACATGTGAAACTTCATTAATCAACCTGGTTCTCATGATAAGTCAAAACATGAACTCTCTCCACACACCAACAACAACAACCTCAAAACAAAGATCTAATCCACACAATCAAGCCAATTGCCGAGATGGGAAGGTTATGGTACAACCCGGTTCAAGAAAGGCGTATGAATAAGGAAGAGGTGGACTTGATAGAGGATATGTGGCAAATCGAATAGGGAAGGAATGGAAATCAAGGACAAGCAAAGCCGATCAAGTGTTACAACTGTGGTGGTGAGGACATATTGCAAGGAACTTTACATCGCCAAAACGCCTCGAATGCGCAGTACTTGGGGATAAGATGTTGCTTGTGAAGCTCGGGATAATGGTGCGGCTTTGGATGAAGAGGAGTTGTTGTTTCTTCTTTGAGGAAATGCCAAGACATATGATGCGAGATGTGGATGAGCGACCAATTCAGAGATAGGCTACAATCATCGAATGCCTTCAAGTCGGCCGATTGTGATGCTTACGACTCGACGTTGATGATGAACCCATCGCACAAACAATTTTCATGGCTAGCATTTCTCCAATGGTCCCTTCTAAAGTCTCTTCATCACCACAAGTCGGTCCATCCAAAGACAAAATCATTTACGAGGTATTAAAACTATACGATGATCTTGATGTGCAAAAGATGCATGACAAAGTACAATCAACTCGAAACTATTGAGTCGATATTGAAAATATGGGCAATATCAATGTTGTCCCATATGATCAATATGTGAAACAAAGTGAAAGTAAGATTGTACCAAGTGATGCATATTCTGCGACCAATGATGACTATGTTTTGATGAATACACCGCATGTGCCCCTGATGAATCTGTTATCTACGAACTTAATGCCTATAAAGAACGAGTGGCCATTTATGAACAACGTGCTAAGTTCGGGCTAACCACCCGTGAGCAGGAAATGGATGACCAAATGCGTTATAACTATTAGAAAAGTAAGTTTAGAGAAGAAGTATTAAAACAAGAGTTAAACTCCTTACAAGAAAAGCTTTCTAAAGCGCTAAGCAAAACAAGAACTTCAAGAAAAGTTAAAATGCTTAAGCAAGAATTCAAAGCTAAGGAATCAAAACTTTTGAATGATTTTTCTAATCTAAAACCTTGAAAACAAACTCGAAAATAAGTTATACGTATAAGGAATACAATTCAGATCGCTTTCACATGATCACGAAGCATAGAGTTCTCACGATAAGCATAGTATCCCATTATAAAGGAATCCAACCCCAGTATGGTAAGATAGCAAAAGTCTGCTCAAAATGTAATATATGATGGTAATGAGATTCTTAAACCTAGACAGACACCTAGTTGCATTGATTCCACCGAGGAAGATAGAAAATTAGATGATGCATCTAGGAGAAAATGGATAAAGCTTAACGATCCCAAGTGCAAAGAGAATAAGATCATTGTCAAACCCTATGATTACAAAAGGAAAATTGGATTTCCTTAAACAAGTTTAAGCCTCAAACTTTGTTAACACATGAACAAGTGTTCGAAAAGGATTTAGATAAGCAAAAGTCAAAATCTTGTTGAAACAAACCTCCCTTAGGAAAATGCTGCAACAATCGTGTATCCTCCAAATACACCAATGCATTTAGTTCCTAGAACTATTGCCACTAAGAGCAAGACCTTAATCACCAATATGTTATTTTTCAATTATTTGTTGACTTTGAGAAAACTTGTAAGAAAAGGATCACACCCATCGGGATAACTGAAGTGGAAAGGGTTTTGAGCAAACAAAGAATGTTATTTAACGAAGGTCATGCCTTTCTTTAAACAACTAAAAGATCAATTTGAGAGTCTTAAAAGGGGATAGATACGATATTAAAGGAATGGAAAAAGAATTTGATGCAATGATTGTTGAGGTTAGTGACTATGAGCGAAATTAAAATATAATGAGATTGAGAGGAAGAACTTGCATACCTTGAATGAGAATCTTATTTCGAATGTATCTCTCAAGATGTGTTCTATACTTGCCACTAATTGTTCTATTATCGCTTCTCAATTTCATGAATTATCTGTTGCTTTGAAAGTCTCCCATGATCGTGTCATTGAGCTTGAAATCAAAAACTCTAAACTAAGTGAGAAAATTGAACAGATGATCACGATAATTTGGTAAAACATTTTTCTAAACTAGAAGTTGAACATTTTGATTTACAACTAAAATATCAACATCTCAAAGAAAATGTTAAAACCTCAAACATCAAGATATCCTCGGATGTTCCAAAGTTTGATACAGTTTTGAAATAAACAAACGTGATGAACATATTCAAGCTCAATCTGTAATACGATCGAAAAGTTGAAAGCCCAATTTCTCAATTAAAGGGTGAAATGAACAATGCGACCGCTCCCAAATGCCTCCTCCTTTAGATTCTCGAATTTTAAAATTTTCATCTTCAAAACTTGGTTAATGCTTTACAAAGGAAAATGAGAGTTTTCTAGAAGAAAATGAAAAGGTTAACGTCATTTCAATGAGTTATTTGAGTCAATAAAAGTCACTCGTAACAAAAAAATGAAAAAATAACTTCATTGCAAAAGGAAATTGAGAATCTGAAGAGTCTGGTAAAAGGGAAAATGCCAATGACAATTGGGGAGAATGGTGCTTCAATGGTGCATGTATGTAATAAATATGCTTTGTCTGTGAAATATGTTCCTCCTCATCTTAGGAATAACAAACTTGCTATTCAAACATATTTCTCATACCTTAAATACAGCCTAGAATGTCTCCGTGAGATTGCAGAAGAGGATAAATTAGAGAAACCACTTGATAATGCAATTGGCCATGCATGCTTATATGCCAAACGATCTCAAGAACTTATAGAATCCCTTGATACCTTGTTCTATGCCTAGTGCCAAGTATACAACTCATTCAATGCCCAATGTTATGAAAGCGAACCTCGCAGTGCCTTCAAATAGTACACATCCCAAGACATCAAAACAGAAAGGCAAAAGTAGCAAAACCAACTAATGTTCCCATTCCTCTACAGAGTAATCATGACATTAACGCGAAAGGTGTCAAAGTCTCAAGGCAATACAAGGAATGATAGGATCTCGCAAGCTAAAAATGTGCATTGGAAGAAAGTAAAGATCAATGTAGGAGAATTTGAATAAAACGAATCGTGTTGATTCTAGTGTTAGCTCTAAGCGCATCAGTAATTAATGCAAATTCTACTACTTTTGGCAAAACATGTAACGATGATTGCGTGGTTTACATTATTAATCTTGAATGTGGTATGAATGATTTGTCTAATCTTCACAAATGCCCAGCTAAAACTGTTAATGTTAAAAATCAAGCTAAGAAGGCTAAAAGGCAAAAGCGAAAGAAAGTTAGAAAACAAAGGAAACCCACAGTGAAGAACATTTAGTAAGATAGGTTATCAATGGATACCTTTTGGCCATAAAGTTAATCGATTCGCCTCAATTTTCTAAGACAATGCCCACTAGAAAATGGATGCTCACCGTAGAACTATTCCTTAAGTGAACATACTCGAATAGGTCAAATACGATACTAGCAATCGCATCTATTTTTGATGATTCCATTGTTTCTACTTCTAATGCGGTGTTCCAATCATCACATTAACCAAATGGAACCCATTCTTGCATGGGATCCCAATTATCCAGCTTATCCATTCTTGTCGTGTTCAACGCATATCGCTCAAATCATTCTCGTGGTACCGGACTCAGTCGCTCCAAGTATACGACCGGAGACCGGTCATGCTCATGAACTTCGTGAGTAAATTCATCGGACTGTTAGATTCGGAATGATCTTTTGGTGCAATTATGGGTTACGGAGATTATGTTGTCGAAGATAGTGTTATCTCCGTGGTATATTACGAGAAGGTCTTGGTCATAACTTATTCTCTCGTCGGTCAATTTCGTGATTCCGATCTAGAAGTCAGCTTCGAAAACATACTTGCTTCGCTAGAGAACTTGATGGTAAAGAACTTTTAAGAGGAACACGTGGGTCAAATCTATACACCATCTCCATTGAAGATATGATGAAGTCTTCCAATTTGCTTATTGTCAAAGGCTTCAAACAAAGTCATGGTTATGGCATCGCTGCCTCAATCACTTGAACTTCGCACCATCAATGATCTCTCGTAAAGGACTTAGTTGTAGGTTTACCTAGACTAAAGTATGAAAAGGATCTTCTTTGTTCAAGATGCCAATTGGGAAAAATGCCCACAAACCCAAAACAACAAACTCAATTACAGAAGTTCTTCATACAATACACATGGATTTATGTGGACCTATGAGAGTGCAGAATATCTTTGGGAAGAAATATGTGTTAGTTGTGGTTGATGATTACTCTCGATTCACCTGGGTCAAGTTCCTAAGGAAAAAGGATAAAACTCTATATATCATCATCAAACTTATCAAACAACTGCAGGTTCGACTTAACAAAACTGTCAGAATCATCCGAACCGACAATGGAACTGAGTTTGTTAATAAACAACTTAGTGAGTTTTATGAAAGTGTTGGAATCAGTCATCAAAGAAGTGTTCCACGAACTCCTCAACATAACGGTGTAGTTGAAAGACGAAATCGAACTCTTGTGGAAGCCGCAACAACTATGCTAATTTGCTCAAAGGTTCTAATGTTTCTCTGGGCTGAAGCCATTGCCACTGCATGCTACACTCAAAATCGATCCCTAATTCACACTGCTCATGGAAAAACTCCATATGAACTTGTCCACAATAGAAAACCTAATTTATCATTCCTTCGTGTGTTTGGTGCATTGTGTTATCCAACTAATGAGGGTCAAGACTTAGGCAAATTTAAACCGAAAGCGGACATTGGAGTATTTGTAGCATATGCACCAAACAAAAAGGGATACCGAATCTACAACAAAAGAACCCAAAAAATCATGGAAACTATTCACGTTACGTTCGATGAGCTGACGGGTCCAATGGCTCCAAGACAACTCGATTACGGACCCGCATCATCATGTAGTCCCATCGCTCTACTCTTGTTTACGGCCCTCGCCAAGAACTCCTTATGTACCTCCTTGAAGATGACTTGAAGAAACTATTTGATCCAATGTTTGATGAACACTATGAACCAACTACTAATGATCTCGTCAATCCCATCATCGAGGTCGCTTCTATCCTCGCGCATGAAGTCAATCCTTCCGCCTATGTCATTAAGTCGAAGCGCCCGCTGCCGATCAATCGCCTCATCAACAAACCCTCAATCACCGAGTGTACATCAAGGAATTGCTTCGATTCACAAGATGAAGTTAATCCCTTTGCTACTCCCCAAGATGCTCCATTTGAAAATATAGTTGCCCCGATTCATCATCCGAACCATCTTCATCGGAGACATCGACTCTGCTACTTCGGCCCATAACAACAACCACATGAACACCTTAGAAAATGGACACATGATCACCCATTGACAACATCATTGGAAACCCTTCTCGCCCTATATCCACTCAGAAACAACTTGCTACGATGCCTTATGGTGCTTCTTCAACTCCGTACTTCTAAAATTGAATCTAAAGATGTTAAACCCGCGATGAATGAAGACAATGGTTCAATGCCATGCAAGAAGAAATTCATGAGTTTGATCGATTAAATGTATGGGAATTAGTACCGCCGAGATCGTACTATGATCATTGCTCTAAAGTGGATCTTCAAAGTGAAGCTTGATGAGCATGGTGATGTGTCAAAAATAAGGCTAGGTTAGTGGCTAAAGGATATCGTCAAGAAGAAGGTATTGACTTTGAGGAATCTTTGCTCCTGTTGCTCGTATCGAAGCTATCGTAATCTTCTTGGCTAATGCGGCTAGTAAGAACATGGTCGATATCGATGGATGTGAAACCTTTCTTAATGGTGATTTGAAAGAGGTGGTTTACGCCACCAGCTGTAGGGTTTTGTGAATCCAGAGCATCCTACTCATGTCTATCGCTAAAAAGGCCCTTTACGGTTTGAAGCAAGCTCCTAGAGCATGGTATGATCTGTTGTCAAAGTTTCTTCTATCTACCGGATTCAAGCAAGGAGCAGCTTGATCCGACATTGTTCACCGAAAGTCAAAAACATTTAAATCACGCTCGATTTATGCCGATGATATTATCTTTGCCTCGACCGACCCCAATGAATGTGATCGTTTTCAAAAGAAATGGGTTCCAAATTTCAAATGTCAATGATGGGACAAATGTCATTTTCTTGGGATTACAAATTTCACATAGTCCCGAGGCATTTTATAAATCAATCTAAATATGCAAATGAGATCTTAAAGAAATTTGGATTTGTTTCATGTGACACCGTTGACACTCCCATGATTGAGCGTACTAAGTTGGATGAGGACCACTCGGGATCATGGTAGATCAAACAAAATATCATAGTATGATTGATCCCCGATGTACCTCAGCCTAGTAGACCGTACATCTTGTTCACTGTGTGCATGTGTGCTAGATATCGCCTAAGCCTACTAAAAATCACCTTGAAGCGGTTAAGCGGGTCTTTCGGTATCTTCCAAGGAACCATCAATATGGGACTATGGTACCCGAAGGACACCGGTATGTCACTAACGAGCTATGCGGATCTCGATCATGCAGGATGTCAAGATACATGTCGAAGCACGCCAGATGTGCTCGCTTTTGGGTGATAAGCTTGTGAGCTGGTCGTCAAAGAAGTAAATGAGTACTTCTATTTCTCTACGAGGATGAATACATAGCCATGTCATCGTGTTGTGCTCAAATCCTATGGATGAGATCCCAATTATCCGACTATGGCTTTGAATTCAACAAAATCCCTCATCTTCGTGATAATAAAAGTGCTATTGCTCTCTCATGCAACAATGTTCAACATTCAAGAGCAAAGCACATCGAAATTCAACATCATTTCATCTGGGAGCAAGTGCAAACGGTGTGGTGGAACTCTATTTTGTGAAGTCGTAATACAAGTTAGCGATATCTTCACCAAAGCTCTTCCAAGAGAACGTTGAGTTTATTCTTCCACGACTTGGCTTGAAAAGCCTTCAACCGTAAAACTCAAACGTCTTCGTGAGGAAGTCGAGGAGTAAAGGTCTTTCTTCATCCATCTTTGTGTAATGTATTTATTCAAAAAGCAAAATACAAAATTACAAAACCTACAAAAAGCAAATAGAAAAATAGAAAATCTTTCATAAAATCCATAAAAATATGAAAAACTCGAAAAAAAAAAGAAAAAAAAATCTCAAAAAATATTGTCTTTTTGTCATATCTTTCTTGATTCGATTAATATCTACGGTCTTTGTGCTGTCATTCAAAGAGTGACACGGGTCTTTAGATGTTGGTCGAATGTATATATTCGTTTAAAAAAAATAATTTGGGAGAAAGTGAAATATATGGCTTATTGTCATTTCAGGCAGTAAACCGCTTTTCAAAGAAAGAACAGAGCCATACTTTATCTCATGTTTCAAATCTCTTGCTCTGATTCTATAAAACTATCACTTACTATCTAATGAAAACTAATTGGTTTGAAAAATAACTCGGACTCTATTTTTGAAAATCATCCGGACTTCACGTTATTCAAAACTATCTATCTCTCAATCAACAACTGATGTCATTGATTGAGGGGGAGAATTATTTCAATTAAATCAAAAGGTTATTTGTCATACAACTGTTTTCAAAAGATAATCATGCATGTTTATTCTATGGAGTTTAAAGTCTCAAAATCCGATCCTTATCAGTTAAAACTTTTTTCATAATTAAGTCACAATTCTCCTTAAAAGCTTTCAAAATCAATTTAATTCTCTGAGATCACAAATCTCAAATGATTTGATAATTGTGATCGGGGAGAATTTGTGATTTAAATTGATTTAAATTGATAATTCGACAAATGGGTTCATAAGTGTTTAGCAAGTTTTCTCCCGTATGTGACAAACGATTTCAAATTTTTCATGCACATGTTGAGGGGAGCATCTACTTTAAACCTTAAATTATTGAAACGTGATTGAATTGTCTCTATGTGTTCCCTCTAATATGTGCAAAACTCTTTCAAACTTCGAGGCACGATTGAGGGGAGCAAACTTTGAAAACCTCATCCTTCCACAAAATGTTTTATCTACTCAAATTGATCAAGAAGTGATGATGATCATTTTAGAAAATGTCAATCAAAAGATTGGACCTTTCATTCTTAATCTAACGATTTCAAAGATCTCTTGCCTCCATGTGCTAAACAATTTACGAATTTTATGCATATGTTGAGGGGAGTATTTCTAAAATATCAAAACAATTAAGATACAAAATACTTTGATTTTATATCACAAGTATCTTGATTGATTTTCAAATGGTTTTCAATTGGTTTCAAGGCGGAAGAACTATTTCAAAGACCACCAACTTTACTTTATGCATGGTGATATAAGGATGATAAGGTTAGGTTGAGGTCTAATGATCCGCTGTAACCGGAGGGATCTACCCAGGATAAAACCACCATAGTGTAGAGTCCTTAGTATATTGAAAAGGGAGAAAATGAGATATGGGAAGAGGCCGATGGAACTCGAGCTAGTACCGAATAAACCCAACAAGGTTCTAGTTATGAAGTTTAGGTAAGCAATCAAGGGTTGAAGAATGAAAAGAATTGAATGTGAAAGGGGTGAAAAAAATAGCCCCCATTTATTCAACCTTAGGCGTAAACCGGGTTTAATTCATATACTCTTGGTAGTTACCAAGGTAACATCGGATTGAAGACAAGACGCCATGGACCCAAAGGACGCCTACACTACAACTTCCCAAACCACTCAAGTTCCTCTTAAAAGGACTTGTTTCATTCTCACTGGAACCGACATTATCTATCGACTTTCTCTTAGAGTTTGTTGATATTGAAGAAGGAGACCTCACCCTAGTCTCCGGCTTAGGAACCAAATATGCACAATTGAGTCTAGAGCCACGAGATCATCTACAAATCTCATTAGGACACTTTCAATGAAGACTCTATGTTTCACACAATGTGGAAAGATAGATTATATCTTATGAGTCCTACGCATTATCCTTGTAGTATTGCCAGAACATCTGAGTGATATGCAAACATATTCACAATGAAGATGGAAAGCTTTCTGGAGTCAACATCAAACAAGCTCCTGGTGGGTGGCATGTGAGATCTACCTAATAGATCAACCATGTGACAACCGAATGAAACAATGGGCGATTCAATCTTTGAATCAATCCGGTTCGAGTTATGAATTGACGGATACCTTTGAAAACCGGTCGTTGTGTTTAAAACTCTTTTCTTTAGCACATCGATCGTGTACTAATATTTCAAAATAAAGGTGTTTATGATTGATAATTGATTTTCATCAAAACCTTCGTTGTATTGCAAAACAATTTCTATTGAGCGATACATGATTTTTTTCTCAAATATCTTTTCATCAATCGCTGAATCTCAATTCACGGGTTCACTCACTCCTTGTTGTCTTCTTTGAGACGCCCGGTTTGAGAACAAATAGAGTACCGCGAAACTCTGTCAAAGAAATTTTTCAAATTATACCGATCACAAGCGGTATTTGTATCGATCAACGGGAACCGTGGTAGTGTACCTCGATTCAACAAAAGTGATCAAAACACTCTTGTGCGCTTTATTGCTAAGCTGCTTTATGCAGAGCACCCGACGCTTCTTACCGATCGGCGGAGCGGTCAATCCTTAGCCGCATGCTCACACAACACATTCATTTCCAAAGAAATCATGATTAGTGCATCAATGACTCGATATTATCACTCCATGCTTACGCTATGTCGCCGCCAATATCATGAATCAACGAAAGCTCCGCTACTCGATAAGAATATATCATGATCCGTAATGTGAGCATGCCGGTCCAAATGTCACTACATCACATAATACCAACACCACAATGGATGAGCCGATATTTCACGCGGGTGGTGATCTCAAAGTCGGCTCAAAACTCAAGATCACGTGGATCGCTTAAAGACCTCCACCAGATTATCCAAACATGCAAAATAAAGAATCAAAGACTACGAGCTACGTAACAAAGAACATGAACAAGAATCCAAGAACAATTTCAATGTAATATCTGCTTGTATTCTATGTAATTGTAATGTGTGTTTGAGGTGACCTCCATAGGGGAGATTGTTATGATTTAGAAAATCCAGTATTAAAGTGTCGGTCACCTCAAGTATATGAACTGCTAGAAAGCTCGTAGTCGAAGTTATTTAATGTTAAGTAGTACTTAGTTAGGTAATACCGTGGAGGACTTGATGGGTCTTTACCCACCGTCACTCGATCCACACCCGTCAGGTGGCGTTTTATTGTAAGACTATAAATACTCTCTACCTCCCAAGATTTTTCTTTGCTCCCGCTATCACCGAGACCAATCAAACCCACCTCTCCGAGGCTAAAAGAACCCTCCGATACATCAAGGGAACCATTAACTTAGGGATCTAGTATCCAAGGATTCGGTTTTGAACTAATAGCGTTTTCGTGTCGATCATGCAGATGCTTAGATTCACATAAAAGTACTTCGGAGCTCTATAATTTCTTTGTGATAAACCGTGTCATGGAAATCAAGAAGCAGGATTGTACATCGCCGCCCTCAACATAATCGTAATATGTAGCCACATCGGCGTGTTGTGCTCAAGTCATTTGGATGAGAACACAACTCAAAGACTATGGTTATGTATTTGATGTAATCCCGATGTCTTTGCGACAATCGGAGTACTATTGCGATCTCGCAACTCGCTCAACACTCAAAATCAAAGTACATCGATCTTCGATATCATTTCATCAAGGAGCACATGAAAAAGGGTACTGTTGAATTATACTTTGTGGGTACTGAATATCAATTGGCAGATCTTTTCACCAAAGCCTTAGCTCCGGCTAGGTTTCATGAGTTGGTCCACCGGATTGGTATGATGTGTTTGACTCCAGAGGAACTGGATGAACTTTTAAAACCTTCTTAAAACCAGTCAAACACCAAAACATCTTTTGTAAATATTTTCAAAAATAAAATACAAAAATATAAAATATGATAAAACAACAAAAATATTCTTCTATCTATATTTCTTTTAACATGGCAAGTACAAATCTTCCATCAACACTTTAATCTTTCAAAATTCAAGATTTTCTCGGTCACGTGTTGAGGGGAGAAAGTAAATATTTTTGGTTTCATAAAACCTTGTACTTGCATGTTACCTCATCCCGGTTGTTTCTTTGTTAATGGTGGTCACATTTCGGTATAACGACACCCCCGGCTCAAATTTATAAAATTTCATTATTTCTTAAGTCAAGAGGGAGTGTCGTCAAGTTTCTTTCCAAATATCATACTTTGCGTAACCAAAATAGAAGTTATGGGCGTTGGATGAAAATGGTTAAGGTGGAGGGACTGAAATTGACAAAAGCTCAAATTAATTTTTAACACAAACACCCCACCAATTTTTTTAAACTCATTTACTTCACATCATTTATTATCCAACCACCCAAATCCTAAGCCTATACTTCAATATTCTAATCCGTGCTTTAATCTTCGAATCTGTAAGTGGTTTATGATTCATTGAGTTTTTCTAAACATTGGTTTTGAATTTTAAACAAATCCAACGGTTGGATATTGAGTTTGGAGTGATTTCGTGTTCTACGCATAAGTGCAAGAACACAAGATCAAAATAAAACGTTTATAATGATTATTATTGAGTCATAATGCTTAAAAACAAGTTTTATAAACACTTCCAACCTTGAAATCTACCCAAAAAACGTTTTTGAATCACATTCAAGTTTTAGGGTTTATGCGTGGAATTGGGTGTTTTCAATTGAGAGTGTATCCGGATTATTAGATGGTCTCATGATGTTGTATACATGATAAATTAACCTAAACCTTGCTTGAATCTCACCCAAAATCACCAATTTTGTGTTAATTGATAATTTGGGTTTATGATTGTAGCATTTGGGTATTTTTGATTCGCTTAGGTTTTGATGTTAAAACTTGGATAAAACAACTCATTAGCCTTCTTAGAAATCCCAGAAAAGATTTGGTGTCAATCCTATGGCTAGAATCCTTAATCGTAATTTTTGAATGCTAGGGTTTAAGCTTTACGTATGTGTATTCTACGCGTAACTTTGTTGAATTGAATGACCATAATAAGACTGAAAGGGTTTGAATATTGTGTTAATGATGATGTTATGATGAATTTGTTTCAGGATTATTACGGCGTGAAAATTCGTAATCAAGGTTAATTGAGCTTCTACGCGATAAGGATCACCCACGCGTAGAATGTTATGCGTAAGAAAAATCTTACGCGTAACCTTTACGCCGTAAGGTTCTACAAAGGGACCACGCGTATCCCGTGAAGGATATGTAAACAAGAACCTTTACACATAAGGTTCACTCTCACGAGTAAGCCTTACGCGTAAGGTTCCACATACGCTTACGCGTAAGCTCTATGCTTAAGGCCCTCTTTTCCTATGCGTAACATTTCTTACGCGTATGTCTAGATCCTACGCATAAGCTTATAACTACGCGTATAGTTCACTGTTTACGTATAAGCTTGGAATTTTACGCCTAAACCTTAGATCAACCAAAATTATGAATTGTTACGCGTACAAACTTGTAAATAAATAAATCATAACGTCATGAAACCAAAATGTCATTAATAAGCTTAAATGTTTAATAAGTTGTGAAAATAAGTGATAACTTGGACTTTAAAACTCAAAGTTAATCTACTCACGAAACTTATCACGACGTCTTTGGACTATTGGACTAACAAGTAACATTGGACTCGTAACAATCATTGACATATCACATTCAATAAATAGACAATAATATCAACTGTTGACTAACATAATGTCTTTCGATATGTTGGTTCTCTTGGCTAAATATCTTTCAGATCACGATATGGATGTTCAAATGCAAAATGTGGATGCACCAAATGTTCTTACTGTTGAAGATATCTTCCCTAATGGTTACCCAATGAAGATCGGAAAGAACAACCTCAGAGTTGATTTTGATAACTTCAATTGTTCTGAGTCTTCGTGTCAGATCGCAGTGGATATTCTGAAGACTCACCCTTATCAGAACATGCTCACAAACTCTGCTATTGTACCTAAGATCTACATTCACCAATCCTGGCACACTATACGAAAAGTCAAAGGTCAAAGTGCCGTGACTGTGACTCTTAACAACAAACAAGTCACCATCACGCCAGCAGATTTGAGGGTTATTCTTCTTATTCACGCCATCGAGCCTCATCAATATAATGCTACTCCAACGGAAGAGGTCGTTCTCCGCTCATGGTCGACATCGGCTATGATGAAGCTACCGGTAATCACAAAGCACTCATATGTGATCTCAAGAACATTCCCGACCATGGAGAACCCTCTATATAATGATTGCCAAACCGCTTCCGGACGTGATAATGGTCATGAGCATCCCAAGCTCATAGAACTACAAATATTTTAGGCTATGGTCAACATGAAACACATAGAAGTTTAAGCTCTGATATGGGATGACATGATGTCTTACCTTAAAAGGCCTGGCACCAAGATCCCATATATCAGATACACCAAACTGTTGATCCAAAGAGCTCTAGGGTATAATCCTGATATTCCCTTGAGACTTGATGACCCAACCAACACTCCGTGTTGTATGAGCCCACACTCACTGTCAGATTTAAGGACTCAACAACAAAGAAACAAGGTGCAGTGTTTCCAGATCATCTTCTTACTGATGATATCAAAGGACTTTATTCGTACAAACGATATCTGATAGCAGTTGAAGCAAGCAAAGTAGGTTTCCTTGATGAAAAGTCCTCTGGTACACCTACTAGGAAAACAAGGAGAGGCAAGGCTGGAAGTGTCACGAGCAATCGAAAGTACGAGAAAGTATCCTAAGAGGACTCATGTTCTCAAAAGGAAAATTTCACAAAGGATGCTATCCCTATTCTCAAACCCGAACCACAATCAAGGACGAGGACTCAGAGGAGACCGACATCAAGAGGTTACCTACTCGTAAACTCCCATCGATGACCCACTAACTCTGCAAAACCTCTAAGTCCTAAAGTCGATAAAGGTAAAACCCGGTTCTTTCGAACCGTAGGAAAAGGAGAGCTCGATGAAGAACCACCGGACACGACTATAGGAAAAAGCTGAAGAATCTAAGACTCCAACATGTTGCTCGGGAATTTACCCGTTAACAAACTCGTGGCCCCGGAGGGTCAAGTGGTGGAACTCAAGCCACACCAATTTCTGATGCGATTAATCAACCCGATAAGGGAACTGGTACCACCACCCACGAACAACAACAAAGGCAACTGGATACTATCACCTATGATTTTGAGGATCCAGAAATGGAGAAGTCTAAGAAAATTCCTGATGAAGATGCTGAGGTTGCAGCTAAAGATAAAGCAGAAAAAGAAGCTCAAGCTCAAGCAGATGAAGAAGCCAGGATTAAGGCTGAAGAAATGGCTAAATCTGGAAAAGATGACGAAGCTGATTATGATGATTTTCTTCTAGATAGTCTTGCACGCTCCAAGGAACTAACTTCTGAGCCACAAGAGGACCCTGAGCCTCATCATGTCTCATCTTCATCAGACTCATCTTCTCACTCTTCACCTCCACCATCCAAAGGCACAACCAGATCCGCATCCAAGTCAGTAAAGAAATCAATCGAATCTTGGATATCCCGAGCTAAGACAAAGATTGTCAAAGCTGTCAAGCAAGTCAAGAAGAAAGACGTGATCAACAAAAAGCTGAATCAACTAGCTGACATAATCAACTTTCTTCAAGACGGGATAAACGAGATGTTGAAAGAAAAGGAGCATATCCAGAAGCTTCTCAAAGGAGATTTCCAAAGGGAAATGGAGAAGACGGCTAGAGAATATACTCACAAGTTTCTTCTCAAGTCGTCCTGTGTGACAAAAGAGATGTTCACCGAAAACTCTATCTCAATCTCATGCAACACAAACAAACGATCGATCAACGCCTTAAGTGTTACCATCAACCCAATCGAGCCTACACTTTCTTTGATATGTAATTGGTTTCAAGCTTGTAATCCAAATTTCAAATGATTCGAACGCTTACTCGACGAAGGTAAACTGCTTAAGGCATTGCCGGATTACCAACTTAAACGGGATGCGAGTGGCATCTGAAACGGCTAAGTGTCATAGAGACGATGAGGATCTGGATTAAGACAAAGAGCCTAAAAGCCCAAAGAAAACTGGTGAATCATCCTCCATGCCACCACCACTCCAAAGGACTCCAACCGAAACAAAATCTCCTCCAAGTTCTGCTGCTACTAATAAACCTCAGGACTTTGAGTTACCACCTCACACAAAGAAAACCGGTGATCATTTCGAATACACTGGTGGTGATGATGAAGAGATCCCAGAGCCCCAACAACAACCCACCTCTCCCGCCACAACAAAGAAACCATAATCCTCTTCAAAGCCAAAGAAGAAGAAGACAAAGACCAATGTTTTCTCATGGCTAGACGAAGATGACACCGCAGAATATGACTGGTTTTCTACACTTGTTGATGCTACTCCCTCATTACCTGAAGGTCAAGAAATGGTAGATGGCCATACCATGAAGCATGTGAAGTCGATTCAGAATGCTTTAAAATGAAGAAGATGACTAAGGTTGAGCTAAAGAGAATCAAGAATGATGCCTTCCAACCGCTTAAAGACAAATTTCGTAAGTGCAATTGAAGTCGAATACCATCTCGACAACATTTCCCGAGCCATGTCAAACAATATCGATAGGCTCAATCCGAAGCTAACATCTACTTCACAAGACAATACAAAGCTCCTACTACACAGATCGGACCGAGACTCTACCAATAATTGGTCGACCGTATCAACCTCAAATTCCATATGCATTTCTTCAACAATGACCTCGAATTTCTTCTACACTAGAGCGATGTTACAAGGAAGTATGCTACGTCACCACATTTCCTTTCCCAAAGAAGAATCTATTCTAACAATCCACCATCAAGGAAGAAGCCTCACATATGTATGCTGCCAAAGTGGAAAAGTATAACCCTGATGCGATGTATGGGATTCATCATTGGCCTGAACGCCGAAGAATCTTCTACAAAAGCTGCCAGGTTCAACAATCAAAGAAGGAAGTGTTTAGTGATAAACGGATCATTGCTATTAAGCATGTTACTCTTTTGTCAAAGTGGGACTACACATTCCTCAAGAACATTGTGGTCAAATGACAAGACGAAGAAGACTATGACTTCTGTGAAGCAGATTTTCTGAGACTGTCGCTAAATGACATTGAAGATATGTATCTCGCTAAGGTGCAAGGACGAATGTGATATTTCTCCACAACAGTCCAACGCGAATACATCAAGTCATTACTCATCTACATCAGAAGCATATTGATACAAGAACGTGTAGAGGACATACAGCTTGCCGTGGAATCGTATCAGACATGTGTTAACCTCACTAAACCACAAATAGACCTTCCCGACATTAACCATCTTCCTCAGTACACCCTCATCCGCAAACCTTTTGGAGTAGTCTACCATAGTGAACTACACCAAAATTGCTTAATGGCGTGCAAAGAGCTTCATAAGTTTGGGGATCATACATCAAGAAAGTCGTGGATGGTTTAGCTTATCGGTAAAGGCGATACAAAAGGCATTGGGTCACCTAAGAGATGGAATTCGAGGGAGAGAAGAGATGTGAAGAAGATCATCACCGATCGATGAAAGGTTGTTCAAAAGGGATCGGATCGTAACATTGGAGAGTTTCGTTGGACGCCCAAGCATATCTCTCATAGGCTATCAACGCCCGTAATGCATTCCCGAGTTATTCTTTGGACTACCCGATTCTCCCGGTAACCCTTGATTTGTTTCAATATTATTTGGATGTGTTATTTTAATCGACTATGGCTTGTGCACACATAATAGTGTACAACCCGTACTTGTAATGAAAGGACCTTGTGGTACGCATTAGTGCCACAATCCTATAAAAAGGAGCGAAATCTTCTTACTTTTGAGTAAAACTTATCAAAACTTTCACTTTTTCAAAGTTTTGCTCAAAAGAACAAGTACTTCCCCTTATGATTTTTCAAAACCTCACAAGTTTATATCACTTGTTGAGGGGGTGTATTTATTTATAACTTTGTTCACAAAATTGTTCTTCGTGGTAATCTTCCCACAAAACTCGAAATGGACATATTCGATATCAAATTTCGTCAAAAATAACATTTATATGCCAACTTTGAGGGGGAGAAATATTATGTGATAAAAATATGTTGTGAATTGCTAATGAATCGTTGTGCTACAGACTTAACCAATGAAGTGACGAGATCTTAAATGTTAGTAACTTGAAAAGACTTGTCCGAGACGGGTAATAATTTCAAACTAGTTTGCTAGTAATGTAAACGTGTCTCACAAAGGACTTGTCCGAGTAGAATGTACCATTTGAGAAACTCTTGGTAGACATGAACTTTGACGGGTTTGACAACCTTTCGAGGTTTGTCCACACATTCAAGATAGTTATTAGAGCTAGTTGTCACCTAAAAGTCGACAATGTAACTTTTTAACTATGCAACGAACCGTGTCTCATGGGGATTGTCTATCTTGAGTTTATCAATTCAAAAGTGCGCGCTTCTTCTCTCACCATGCATATTTCGCCAAAATACTTAAGCACGTGTGGAGGGGAGTATTTATGCAAAGTCTTAAACTCTCAAAAGTGGTATTAAACGCTTTTACTCATAACCACTTTGAGAGATTTTCACGAAAATGGTTTTATGGTAACATAGGTTAGTCATGGAGTTATAAGGTGACTAAGGTTAGGAATAATCATCCTATGATCCGCCAGAGCCGGAGGGATCTACCCAAGGACACCACCAATAGTTAGAATTTGAAGTCCTTAGGTTCGATTATAAAAAGGAGAAAATGAGAATCAGAGAAAGAATGAGTTGAAGAATTAAAAAGAAATGTAAACAAAAGGGTGAAAAGAAATAGCCTCCAGATTATTCAACTTAGGGCGCATAATCGGGTTCAATTCATATGCTACCGGTTGTCACTTGATGACCCGGTATTGAAGATCAAAGTCGCATGGACCCAAAGGACGCATGTACAAAACCTTCTTAACCACTCAAGTTTCTCTCAATGAAGCTTGTTTCATTCTCACAGGAACCCTAGGCAAACTATCGGCTTTCTCTAGAGATTGCCGGTATTGAAGAAGGAGACCTCTCCCCGTCTCCGCTTAGGAAAACCAAAGCGCACTATTGAGTCTAGAGCCACTAGATTTATCAAAAGATCTCTTAGGTACACTTGACAATTCATCGCTTGTCGCTCAACAACAAGAACACAAGTGATATATTATTGTGTCCTTCATGATCTTAGCAACTGTCGAGAACATTTATGAGGGTTCACAACCGTGATCCTTAGTGATTGAATGGAAACTCCCGCCAGGTCAACATCAAACATACTCGACAGCAGTCACTTCGTAATCGATAACGCCACACGCTCGTCGGGGTCAAGGAAACTTCCTTTTCTTCGAGCAAGTTTTATAACACCCTAGCAAAGAACCTAATCGTTGTAGTGTAGTAATTAGGGTAAGCCACGGTATTGATATCGTTCTCTAGGGAATAGGAATGCTAGTAAGGAGTTACTACGCTAAGGTTAAGGTTGAAGAAGATTATTTTTTTATCTTTTATATTTTATGAAAATGGAAAGGTACGAATCTCGGGTATTGGATTTGGGGTTGGTATTTCACCGATTACTCTACTATTATCTAATTATCTAAACTAAGGTTGTGGGAGTCTATGTCTAATTAATGTGTGCTCGTATGATAGTTTAAAGATGTGTTTACTTAGTTTGTATTACTCCTTAATTATCTCCTATTGATGGTTGAGTGTCACGCCTTATTCCTAGTTAGTTGTGTTTCTAAAGTTGTGGGGTGCGTTTCTCCCTAACTCTTGAACTTACCAAAGGGTCTTGTCTACAAATCCACTTAGAGATTATAGACTCTACTTAAGGCGCTTCGGATGGTTTAGCCTACAATCACTCGGTAATCATACTCTAAGGTTCACAAAGATGAATCAAGCATTAAGTACACAACAAATGACCTATCGCATTACTAGATCATTAATCAACTAAGATAAGAAACAACCAATCAATATTTAATAATTAAGTTTCATACTTCCTAAGCAAACACACAAATAAATTAGCTTGACATGGAGAACATGCAAGCATACACACAAATAATCAAAGACATAATTGAATTAATGAAGCAAAGACTTATCTTGGTGTAAGATAGGTTAAAACCCTAAAATACTGTACAAGACACCTTAGGTTCGGTTTTAGGTTTTACTCCAAAGACTCTCCACATAAAGACCGAAAAATTCGGATTCTATATATAAGATTACAATTGCGACGGCCACCTTATGTTTAGTGACGCCGTGTCGCCGCCATTAGGGTTTCGTCTTGGCCACGTTAACCTTGCGACGGCGTCACCTTATGTCCGCGACGCCGTCCTTTTCGCCTTCGACGCCGTGCGGATCGCATCTAGGCGCCTCGAGTAGCGACGGCCTACTCTTTTTACACTAGACGCCGCCTCTTGAAAACACGAGTTTTAAGTTCGACCACACAATAATTTTGGGACGGCGTCAAAATAGCTCCCGACGCGCGCTTTATACTTTCAAAGAATCGTGAGTGTCTCGATTCGACTTTGGTCATTTTCTTCATATATTCGCTTTTCTCGTCCAAATAAGTGCCATTCCAAAGATTTTGCCTTCACGAGACCTAAAAAGTGAAAAGGAACGATATTAAGCAATAACGGATACAAAAGTGATCAATTAAGGACTTAAACGACCCTCAAAATGGTACCTTTTAAAACCTTATCAAATATCCCTACACTTGTTATTTGCTTGTCCTCAAGCAAATGTGCTTTTAGCCAATTAATTTATAAGTTGTGGTCATGAAGCATTAATTCAAAACGGTCCACAACACATATAAGCCCCAAGAAAGTCATAACAAGCACGGAATTACATACTAGCACCTCACATGGGGTGTTTGGATACTCACATCTCTCGGTGTATAAATGAAATATAACAATATAGAAATGGAAGATAAACACTCATTAACCGGTCCTAGTACATAGATTACCATAGGCTTGAGAATAGATCAAACCTCCATCGCTTACGCGTGGCACCTAGGAAAGACTATCAAAGAGGTCTTTTAAAGGGTTGTAACGTTAGGCTTACGGTAGGAAATAAGGGTTTGGTGGGATAGGCTATTTAGTGGTGGTAAGTCAAAATCTTTATGTTAATCGCATATGAAGAATGGCGTTGCTAAGCCAAGACTCGACACTCTAAACTCTAGATAACCGAAATAAACAAACATAAATTTAAAGATAGATGTAGGATGGTAGCCTGTATGTTTTTTTTTTTTTTTTTTTCTTTTTCTAATTTATTTTTTTTTTTTTTTTTTTTTTTTTCATACATTTTACTCTACCATCCTCTTACGGTAATATCAAAATACTAGGATTTACAGCATATCCCTACACTTGAGTTTTTATTACTCTAACACTAATTTGACCCGAATTGAAAAGATCAAAACACTTGGGGTACATTATTACATAAACAAAGGGAATTTGAATTTAACGCTCCCTTCCGTCATTTCATAAACTTTAACTTTTCCCATGAATCCCAATCATCCCAAAATCGTATACAAAGGATATGACTCGACTTAGCAACTTATGCAAGCAACTAGATAATTGAACTAAGGGTTTAAGGTGATAATAAATAATTGCACTAAAATTGAGTGCATAAGGGGTAGGCTAAGGCGATTTGGGTGTATATTTGGGGTGGGGTGTAAACAATGTTTTCATTGATATTCCGAAAAACCAAATATCACGAGAACCGTGAAAGGATAGGCTCGAGGGGTTAACTAGGGTATCGTGTACTAAAGATGAGTACAACGCAAAAGGGTGGGGAATTACTCAACCGATGTGGAAGAAGTAATTATATTACGGTATTAAACAAGGGTTATCCTAATGCCTCTTATCATTTAGTTATTCCTAACTACACAAGTGTAGCCTCACTTGCGATCTCGAATGCATCACAAAACAAGTTCTAGAATCTAATATACTACCGGTTCACACTCTAAGCATTAAAGATGAATGCTTTAATTCCTACTAATCTAAGGCGATCCTCACATTTTGGGTGGAATTTGGGTGGTAAGGGTTTTTGTGCTAGTCATGCAACTTCCTATCCGTGAGACGCTTTGTTAAGACTAATGGCCCACTCCTATATGTCATGAAAATTTTAAATTTGTGCCAAAATTACCCTAACCAACATTTTCTCATGGTTTATTACACAATCACAATTAGACAAAGCAAATAATCAAGGATAAGCATAGTTTCAAAGTTCCTGCTTTATTTTCCCTCCTTACACTTAAACCGAACATTGTCCCCAATGTTCCCGAAAGTATCAAAGTTATGATAATGGAAGGTAATTAAAACGAAAGAAACTAATACTCCCGATTAGCTCGGTAGATCCGTGTAAAGTGGTAGTTAAATTCTTTTCAAGAAGAATTATTGCGTTAAAAGCTCCTTCCAATCTTATGTAACTTCTTCTCTACAAACCAAACTTGCACACTTGAAGAAAACAAACGAAACCTTCAGTAAAATCGTGGTAATAATATATATAAGACTCGATTTAAACTAGGATATAATGCTTGTGGAATGGATGTTTACTGCAATTTCTAAGAAAATTAAGACCGAAAATTCCAAAAATTTATAAGTAGCTCGTAAAACGAGAAAAAGTAACGATGTTTTACTCCTTCCCGACGCCGGGCGGGTTGTAATCTCGACGCCACAGTTATCCCGACAAAAACCGGTCTCGCGATTTTCTGAAAATTTCGGAAAATTTACATCTTTAGAATCGGAAAATTTTCTCGCAAACATCCATTATGACTCGATACAAGCATTTGACTCAAACAAACAAACATATATATCTTTTAATTAATTGTTATTCTCATGTTTACGCTTCTTTTGAAAACGTGTGTAATCCTCCCTACACTTATCCCTTATGTAAAATACCTTTATATGTAATTAAGACGAGGTTAAAAACAAAATAAAGCATTTTTACAAATTTAAACATGAGGATAAACAATTAATAAAAGATATATGACACTAACAAGCAAACAATTAAGCATGGGTTGCCTCACGGCGCTTTTCTTTATTTAAGAGTCTTGTAGCTAGACTCATAGTCGTGTTCCCACGCTTTCTCACGCATCCTCAATGAGAATTCTATCATGTTGACAAAATCTTCATTGACTCTATACCTAGGCCCTAAAGTCAAGCAATCCTTATAGTAATGCCTCCTTCTTTCCCACATGAATTTATAACCTTTTTCAACATCTTCCTTACTTTTGTCCTCAAAAGCTTTGATGTTGTCTCGATCATAAATGGACAAGTGGCCATACTCATTGTTTTCCAAGGCATCCTATAGGTGATCTCATCGTCCCTTCCTTGAACCTAACTGCTCCATCATACTTGTTATGGCTCATTCTAGATGTTTCAACAAACGGTTTCCCTAGCACTACTGGGATAAACTATAGTCAATGACGATCCTACATCTTCTAGGACCATAAAATCAACTAGGTAGGTGAAATTTCCTATAAAGACATGCACGCCCTTGACTCTTCCCACAAAGTTGCAAACTCCTCCTGATACTTAGGGTCTCTCCTAATATTGAGTCGCTCATTCATAATGTCATTGTAGATGCTAGATGACATTACATTGATAGGGGATTCCGTATCTATGTAAGCGTGGTCAACACTCCTATATCCGATCATACAAGGGATTTTTAGGTTCCAGGGATTTCCTCTCCTAATCTTTGGGCATATCCTAATGATGGGTGATCGTGGATTATTGATTATGTATTGATGGTACGCGACCTCTTCCTTAGTGGGGTAAAGATTGAAGTAAGCACTATTTTCCACATCCACGTTGTTGTTTATTATGCCATTTTCCGACCATCGCTAATCATTGAACCAACTATAGCGGTCACGACTACTTTCTCAACAGCCTTCCTAATTGTACTATCGAATATTTTACGCAAATCACGAAGGTCGGTGTTTCTACTCACATATCGGGCTCGACCATTGTGTTGGTTATTGGGTTGGGTTTGAGTGACATTGAAATTTTTTCGTTGGGTTATTAAGTGGAGGTTGGTTATCATTCTCCATGATGAAGAGTGATGGGGTTACGAACAAAGGTTACGGGAAGCGGGGATAGACCAAGAGAAATCTAAAAATAAGAAAAAGTTTACTTGATAGAATCAAGCAAAGAAACCTAAACGAGGTGGACTACTAACTAGCTATTCTATTCCCGCAGTGCGCCAAAACTTGATAACGCTACGCGATCGTCGGGTCAAGGAAACTTCCTTTCTTCGAGCAAGTTTTATAACACCCTAGGCAAGTGAACCTAATCGCTTGTAGTGTAGTAATTAGGGTAAGCCACGGTATTGATATCGCTCTCTGGGGAATAGGAATGCTAGTAGGAGTTACTACGCTAAGGTTAAGGTTGAAGAAGATTATTTTTTATCTTTTTATATTTTATGAAAAATGGAAAGGTACCAATCTCGGTATTGGATTTGGGGGTTGGTATTTCACCGATTACTCTACTATTATCTAATTATCTAAACTAAGGTTGGGAGTCTATGTCTAATTAATGTGTGCTCGTATGATAGTTTAAAGATGTGTTTACTTAGTTTGTATTACTCCTTAATTATCTCCTATCGATGGTTGAGTGTCACGCCTTATTCCTAGTTGCGTTGTGTTTCTAAAGTTGTAGGGCATGCTTTCTCCCTAACTCTTTGAACTTACCAAAGGGTCTTGTCTACAAATCCACTTGTAGATTATAGACTCCTACTCTAAGGCGCTCTTCGGATGGTTTAGCCTACAATCACTCGGTAATCATACTCTACGGTTCACAAAGATGAATCAAGCATTAGTACACAACGAATGACCTATCGCATTACTAGATCATTAATCAACTAAGATAAGAAACAACCAATCAATATTTAATAATTAAGTTTCATACTTCCTAAGCAAACACACAAATAAATTAGCTTGACATGGAGAACATGCAAGCATACACACAAATAATCAAAGACATAATTGAATTAATGAAGCAAAGACTTATCTTGGTGTAAGATAGGGTTAAAACCCTAAAATATCGTATAAGACACCTTAGGTTCGGTTTTAGGTTTTACCCAAAGACTCTCCACATAAAGACCGAAAAATTCGGATTCTATATATAAGATTACAATTGCGACGCGCCACCTTATGTTTAGTGACGCCGCCGTGTCGCCGCCATTAGGGTTTCGTCTTGGCCACGTTAACCTTGCGACGGCGCCACCTTATGTCCGTGACGCCGTCCTTTTCGCCTCCGACGTCGTTCGATCGCATCTAGGCCGTCCCGAGTAGCGACGGCTCACTCTTTTACACTAGACGCCGCCTCTGAAAACACGAGTTTTAAGTTCGACCACACAATTTTGGGACGCGTCAAAATAGCTTCGACGCCGTCGCTTTATACTTTCAAAGAATCGTGAGTGTCTCGATTTCGACTTTGGTCATTTTCTTCATATATTCGCCTTTCGTCCAAATAAGTGCCATTCCAAGATTTTGCCTTCACGAGACCTAAAAAGTGAAAAGGAACGATATTAAGCAATAACGGATACAAAGTGATCAAATAAGGACTTAAACGACCCTCAAAATGGTACCTTTAAAACCTTATCGAACTCCCGTGGATTACGCTTAGTGTGTCTCAAACGATCTACAGCATCGTGGGTGATGCTTCGTACCTCAATGACTCATCTCGAATCAGAGGTGTACTTGATACACCATGTTATCTCACTTGTGGGACTTCGGCTCAGAACAACCTTTGTGAGAATTAGAGTTGTGTTTTCACACTATGTCATTAACACTCTCAAAGTTCAAACTTGTAAGTTACCGGATTATTTCTATCCCATGTTTCATGTTTTCTTCTTATGGATGCTTGCGGGTGGAAAAGATCGTGCAGATTCTCCACATGCTCATACCTAAAATATCACTATAATTGAAGTTCTCTCAAAAGGCAAATCAAAGTCAGAATGATTCTTCGTCAAATCAAAGAATCTACAAAGTTTAAATGACTAAGAGAACTACATCAGTACTGAAATCCAATGTTAAAGAGCGTGTGAGCATGTTGGAGAAAGACGTGGAGACACTGGAGCAACGGAGCGGACCTGATGCAGACAACCACAACATACTATCACTACCACCACAAAGAACAAGGAAAAACAATGACGTCAAAGCAGAATACTTCAAAGGAAACAATTTCCCTACACTAGGGAGATTGTTCGAATCAAGGCACTTCTTCTTACAAGAAAAAAGAATGTCAGAAGACGTCAATGCTACTATTACATCAGCACCTACAACATTTAAAGATCAAATCATCATTCACTAACACTTAGGGGGAGATTGTTGGAATCACTCCTAAACTAGAATTCAAGTGTTAGTAATTAATTTGTAATAGTTAGCTTAATTATGGCTTTTATGTTAGTAATCAAGGCTAGGCTCATGTAGAAAGCCCATGAGCCTATGCCAAAGCTCAATAAGGGAAAGGAAGGGAACTTGCATGTTGCCCTAGTTCCCTCCTATAAATACCCATGTAAACCATCCTTAGATGGTTGGTTGTTCATTTCATTTCAATACTCACGCATAACTCTTCTATATTCCTACGCGTATTGCTTTGCTTTGTTCAACCGATCTATCTCTTATCTATACTTCTTATATTGATACTTGTGTTACTAATATGGGAACCTAACATACATAAACGCCACCTACGGGCTGTGGATCAGGCATACAGTGGGTAAAGACCCGTCCGTCCTCCACGGTGTTACTAAACTAAATACTAACTAACATTAAATAACTACGACTACGAGCTTTCTAATGATTACATACACTTGAGGTGACCGACACTTTAATATATGGATTTACTAAATCCTAACACACATCGCAAAATAACAAAACCCATTACCATAAAATCACTTCCAACCACACCACAAAATACCTAAAACCATCGTCATCTTTTTCTCACCACCTATACCACCAATACCTTTCCTATCCAAATTAACTCTGAAGGGAGTTTGATGAGCACAAACGCCACCAAAAACATTGACTTTTATAGGGATGCAACGATTCCATCTAGTAGCATGAGAATCCACGTCTAAGGTATGCTCATCTATCAAAGCGCACACTCAAGCAACTGAAATCTAGCAGAAACGTTTGGCGACCACTACCTAGAATCACCTTGGACCATAAGAAAAACATCACCATCATAACATGCAGGGTTGTGAGCCGGGCGATTCCACACCTGCTCTCGGTTGACGTCTAACGAGCAGGCAACAAAACAAGAAGTGTTGGGATTCAAAGACATCTTAATACTATTTGGATTACTGTTGTTCATGTTTACGTTACTGCTGCTCATTAAAGATACTACTCCTCAGGTAAAGATACTGCTGCTAAGGAACTTAAAGGAAAATATTCTAAGTGTTTACAACTGCTGGTGTAATGGTTAAGATTGCCAGAGCAAAGTTACTACTGCTAGTATAAAGTTACTAATGTTGATAAAGATATTGCTGGCGGAGTTAAAGTTAAGACTGTTAGGCTTAAGTTAGTACTGTTAGATGTTTTTAGTACTGCTTATGTATATAGATAACTTTTTATACAAGTTTTGTAAAAGATAAGTATATAAAAGATTTGATATATTTAGGAAAGTATTGTAAGCCGGTTAAGACTCCTTGGTGTATAAAAGGAGGATTTAAAGCATATAGTTTTATTTCTCTAAACGTACAGAATACATACAGACACACAAAGTCATTTAGCTTAAAGGTTTTGTAACCCTAATATTGTTAGAGTATTCGTATTATTATCATTAATAATATTGAGGCTTGTTTGTTGAATTGTATTCATTCTGCTTACTAAGTCATTAAAGAATTCTTCTTAATATTAAAGATTAGATTCCGCATAATCTTTAATACAATTTATACACAGTTTCTATCAATAGTTGTGTTAGCTTTATCTAATATAACTAGTTCTTTGTACAAGCTAAATAAGAAGATCTAGTGTTACTAGGATCAACAAGAAGAGATAACCGATTCACAATACAACAATCTCTATCAATGTCAAGCAAATATATGCTCGGGGAAAGTGTGAAGAACTTTTAGAGGCTTTAGAGTCGTTACGTGGGAGCAGCGTTATTATCTACATGGCATGTGTTATGGGAGTTTTCCACTCAAAGCTATGCTGCATTATTCAGACGTTGAGTTTTGCATTGCAATGTGAAATGTGACAAAAAAAAAATCCCTCCAACAGCTACTTGGATTTATAAAAAAAAAACATTACTAGCCAACGGCTTGTTTTTTTGTTCTCAAAATTTATTTATTTTTCTTTCAAAAAACCACCTATATAAACCCCCACAATCTAACCATTTTTCACACACAAAATTAAAACCCTCTTTATATAAATTTTTTTTTTCTTTCACAATGGATCCGCATCCAACTTACCACGCACATGTGACCCTTTACAATATCAAAGATGAAGCCGATGCTTTAACAATTATGGCTGCCCATGAGTACCAACGAATACAAGAAAAAGAAGCACAATCATCTTTTCGGTTAACCCGTAACCCAATTCACCGTGAATGTGAGCGTGCAGATGAGCTTTTGATGGCTGAATATTTTAATCCAGGTTGTAAGTATCCGCATAGAAACTTTCGAAGAAGATATCGTATGAGCCAAAAACTATTTCTATAAATAGTCAAATGTATTGAATCATATACTACCGATCCTCTTCCAGATCATTTTAAATACTCTAGCCAAGCACCTGATGCTACGGGTCAGATAAGTATTAGTGTTATCATGAAATGCACTATGGCCATATGCCAATTGGCATACGACAACTCACCCGATGTGTTTGATGAATATTTGAAAATGAGTGAGCGTATCGGACGTCATTGTCTGGATAATTTCAATATGTACGTTATTGATTGGTAGCATCGACATTAAAAATCTATATGCAACACATGAGCGTGAACATGGTCTTCCGAGAATGCTTGGTAGCATCGACTGTATGCATTGGGAATGGAAAAATTTCCGGTGTCATGGCATGAGCAATATGGTAGGGGTGATAAAAAAATACCCGACTATAATGCTTGTAGCTGTTGCGTCGCATGATTTGTGGATTTGGCGTGCATTTTTTGGTGTAGCGGGTGCGAATAACGATATCATTGTTATAGATAATTCGCCGTTATTCGACAACATTCTTGATGATGTCGCCCCTTTAGTTCCATATGAGGTAAATGGAGTTGCGTTTGAGGTATTACTTAGCTTATAGAATTCACCCATAGTGGGCAACTTTTGTCAAATCATTCTCAAATATCTTAGACGATGAACGCACTTTCTTTAAAAGGCGACAAGAGAGTGCACTAAAGGATGTCGAACGTACTTTTGGTGTTCTCCAAAGACGCTGGGAATAATACAACAACCATCACGTGCATACCAGGTTAACATGATACGTAGAATCATGTATTCTTGCATCATATTGCATAACATGATTTTAAAAGATCAAAAGTTTGCACTAAGTGACTATACATAACTGTAGATGAATCCGATACGAAATAGGCAAGACATATGGATTGACAGATGTGACATGCATCGTCGAAAGGCAAAAAAACTACGTGACAAAGATGTTCATCTTAATCTCCAACGACAACTTATAGAGCATATTTGGCGTGAACGTGACGATTTTGTTGTAGTAGATGACGATTAGTCATGTTTCTTTAGTTTATGTATTAGTTTTAAAATTTGCGCACGTTTTTTAAATTTAAATATGTTTTTTAAAGTATTTATAAGTTGTATTAGTGAATGAAATATTAGTGAATGCTTTATTTAATGATTAAAATATTAGTTAATGAGTTAATTTGTAAACTGTATTTTTTTAGAGTTAATTACATAAATCGTCCTTGTGGTTTGGTTAAAATTACGGATCTTGTCCTTGTGATTTTTTTTAAGCGGGTTACGTCCCTGTGGTTTCTCAAAGTTACGGATCTTGTCCAAATTTTGACCCGCTCGTTAAAAAGGACGTAACTTCACATGATGTACTAACGTAGGGGTTAACCTTGTAATTTACTCTTAAAATACAAACCACAGGGACGATATATGTAATTTACTCTAAAAAAAATCTCTAATTTTATTTTACGAAAATATTTTAATTTTATTATAATAAATTAAAAAAAAAAAAAAAAAAAAAAAAATTTTGTTAAAAAAATATTACAAAATTTAATAAAAAAAAATCATTTTACTATAACAATTAAAAAAACTGTTTATTTCAAAAAATTAATTTTATTAAACTTTTTTATAATAATTAAAAAAACTTTCAAAAAAATTAAAAAAACTTTTAACAAAATCTGTTCATTTAAAAAATAAATTTATTAATTTTTTTTAGAATAAATTAAAAAAAATAGAAAAAAATCATTTTTTAACTTTTATTATAAAAACAGATGAAAGCGCAATTTTATACGCGCTTTTATAAAAGGAAAAAGATCGATAAAACGGATGAAAACGTCTGGCCGACAAAAACTCATTAAAACATATAAATGTCCATTTTCTTTGTTTTAGTATGTTTTTTTAAAAGCGCACGAAAGCGCATTTAAAATGTACGGCATTCATTAAAACGGACATTTATACGTATAAATGCCCGTTCTTATGCGTATAAATGTCCTTTTTAAAATGTATAAATGTCTGTTTTAATTAGGGGTGGCAATCGAGTCGTGTTCGGGTTAACCTATTCGGGTTCGCGGGTTGACGTGTTATTTCAACCTCTACCAAAACACGACCTATTTATTAATCGTGTTAAAAACTCAACCCTAACCCAGACCTGCATAATATGTGTAACCCATTTGTGGCCCGTTTAACCTGTTTAAATAAAGAGGTCAAGCGGTGAATAAGGTTAGTGGTTTGTGGATTTAACTTGTTTAAATGCAAAAAACGATATAAAGATCTAAAAATAAGTAAAAACAACATACAAATAACTACGCGACAATTTCAATGATATTTGAATATAATCGTAACTTACTCATATATTAAGTACATAAGATAGTACATTTAATAAAAATCCAACATGAAATCCAAGTTACATATTTTAAATTTAGTGGCTTATATAACTTAAACGGGTTCACGGGTTGACCTGTTTAATACTAACTCAACCCAAACACGACCCGTTTATTAAACGGGTTGACTTGTTTTTGACCCAAACCTGTTTATCTTCGACCCAAACCTGTTTAACTTTGTGTCGGGTTTGTGTCGTTTATCGTGTCGTGTCAAAAATTGCCACCCCTAGTTTTAATGCGTTTTTAATGCGTTTTACGCGCTTCATTTATTAAAAACGCGTCGCAACGCATTAAAACGGACATTTATATGTATTAATGCGTTTTTGTACGTCTTCGTACGTTTTCATCCGTTTTTATAAAAAAAAAAATTGCTTTTTATAAAAACGATCAAAAACGTATAAAAATGGCGCTTTCATCCGTTTTTATAATAAAATTTAAAAAAGATTTTTTCTATTTTTTTTTAATTTATTCCAAAAAATATTTAATAATTTTTTTTAAATTATTTTGTTAAATATTATAGTAAAATGATTTTTTTTAATTTTATAATATTATTTTACAAAATTAATTTTTTTAAAGTTACTTTTTTGAAATAAACAGTTTTTTTAAGTGTTATAGTAAAATGACTTTTTTATTAAATTTTGTAATATTTTTTTTAACAAATTTTTTTTTTTTTAAAAGTTTTTTTTTTTTTTTTAATTTATTATACAAAAATTAAAATATTTTCGTAAAATAAAATTAGATATATATTTTTTTAAAGAGTAAATTACGTATATCGTCCCTGTGGTTTGTATTTTAAGAGTGAATTACATCTATCGTCCTTGTGGTTTGTATTTTAAGAGTAAATTACAAGGTTAACCCCTCCGTTAGTCCATCATGTCAAGTTACGTCCTTTTTAACGAGTGGGTCAAAATTTGGACAAGATCCGTAACTTTGAGAAACCACAGGGACGTAACCCGCTTAAAAAAAACCACAGGGACGTAACCCGCTTAACCAAACCACAAGGACGATTTATGTAATTAACTCTTTTTTAAAAAATGGTTGGTCTCAAAAGGTGGTGTTATTTGATATTATGATAATGAGTGATGTTTTGGTGTTATGTAATTTGGTGTTGAAATGATGTGGCGCGGACGTGACACAAAAAAACATGATGTTAACATGTTATGATTCCTTTTGCTCTTATCTATACATTTTAAATGAATGAAAAATATAAAAAAAGATACATATTTATACTACATATAATAGAAAAACGGTCAAAGGTGAAAAGTTGAAAAGTTGAATTGTTGAAATTGATTAAATGAGAGAGAAATGCATAGTGTAATTAATACACTTATTAAAACAGCTCATTGCTTAAAAGTACAATAATTTATTCACATTATACAACCAATTAAAAGCACATCTACCAAATTAAAAACAACCAATTAAAAACCCCTTTCTAAAAAGTACAATAAAATTTTCATAACGTACAATTTAAAGAAGCTACAACATAATCCAAAATATAAAATAATTAAACACACTAATTGATGATATTTTTAAAACACCCTAAAATGAAAAGTACATGATATTATACACATTATACAAATTAATAAAATACACAAAACTTCATACAAGCTAACATGTTGATGTTACGTATAGTTTGAAAACCGGACCGGACCAACGTGTTCAACCGTGAACCGGTGTCGCCACCGGTTCGGCTAACCAATTAAAGCCATCCGAAAATGAACCAGAGAGGAACCGTTAAAACCGATACAAACTGGTGAATCAGGTCTTATCGAGATCTATTGCAACGGTTAATCGTCACACTGTACCCGCCGCCAAAACGCGCGAGTACCCTGCTATATACTATATATAAATGAAAACCAAAAGTAAAAAGTGAAAAGTTGAAACTAAAAGTGGAAATGTTGAAGACATATATTCCAAAAGGAAACTATTAATACACATCGAAGAAGGGTTGACCCGGATGCTTCAAACCCGCTGGTTGACCGACGAATTGACTTGTTTTCGATCCAACCCGTATGGTTGACTCGGTTTAAATCAACTTGTTTTTTGACCGAACAGTTCGGCCGGTTGAACCACAGGTTGAACCCAGTTTCAAATTTGACAAAATTATAGAAAATGATGAAGTAGGTGTGGAACCCGTGACAAATTTGGAAAAATGATAGACCAACTAATTGTAGATTTTTGTTGTTTATTTTGCTTTGACACATGCGTTGTCATTTGTATAATTTTATTTTAAAAAATGTTGGTCTTGCACCACTTAAGGGACTAGCCTATATAAATCGTCTTTTAAAAGTTAATATATATTGTATAGCTCTTTGTCCGATATATCAATAATGTTATGTAAGTTTATTTGAATCACAAAATTAAATAGTATTGTTATCTTTAGCGATAATTATTTGTATCCCAAACAAATAACTTTGAACAATACTTAAATATCTATGCAAATTGATAGCAAAAGATAATCTTATTATGGCGATATTAAATTTGTAAGGTTACAAGTTTTAAAGCCACACACTAAATAATAAACGCTACACATGTAAAAAAAATAGTATCACTGCCTAAATTACTGACAAAACAAGAAAAGACGGTCACACACCTTGGCTATACCTCTAAACTACAATATAATATTGCCAACTATATAATACCGTTGCTTTTTGTAACGCTTGAATCTATTATTAATAAAATCTTAATAACTTAAAAGTTAAAACAATCCTATTAGAAATATACTCACACACTTATATCGACTCCACATAATTTTTTTGAAAACTGTATATTTTTGCTGCTATGCATCCACGCATCAGAATTATAGTTATTCGAAAATGATTCTCTAGCACTACAAATAGAGTTTGTTGAAAGAATCTTATGAGTCGTCGGAATTTTACAGAAAATTAGACACCGTTGCCGCTAGGCGCGAGTACTCATCTAGTAATTTTATAAATGTGTATGAATTGTGTAAATGTACTTTCTTCTCATCCCTTTAATTTTTTTATTATTATTATTTTTTTATCATCTCATCCTTACTAATAATGTTTAAAGCACCCCAATTAGGTTAACATTGCTTGAATAAAACAAATATGAAAACTATTGTAAAAGAATAAAAACAAGAAAAAAAAGTTTCTTTTTATTTTTATTATTATTTTTTTTAATTTAGTTTTTTAAAAACGAGAGAAAAAGAAGTTTACTAACCCCATTTGACACATATGATGAGAGTTAAACTAACTATCAAATTAAACTCAATAATTTCAAATTTTTGTTTGAATTTATGTCACAAAATAGCAACGAACTTTTTTTTAATATTTCGTTTTGTGAATTATAAAATCTATAAGTAAATGCAAAAAACTTTTATAAAATATTCTAATATTCACATTTTGATATGTTATAATATTAAAAAATAATGACATATTTCAGTTTTTCTAATATAACAATACATCAAAATGTGCATATTAAATACTTTATAAATGTTACATTTAATGAAATTTTGTATAATTCACGTATCAAAACGAGATTTTAAAAAAAAAATCGTTAATATCTTTCTGACTTAAACCTTTTTTTTTTTATCAAACTTGTATTCTAGATGGATTAAAAAACAAAAAATTAAGCGGCAAGCCACCTTGACTACGCAAAAAATAGAAAAAGTATTGAAATTAATGGGGGTTGCTTATAGCCTTATACAAACACACCACATGAATCACGATTGTTATTAATAATGATTATATATTTATTATGTTTCCCTTCTTTAACATAAGTTTATTTATAATTTAACTAATTTTTTCGATCATTTTGCTCTTGATACGTGACACATGACCACGTTGAATGATCTGTATGTGTTATGTTTCCCTTCTTTAACACATAAGTTTGGCCAGTCATTTGGAGATTTCATTGAGTTATGGTGATCCGTTAAGAGGACAGATTATTTTAATTGGTTATGCCTTTTGAGATCGAAGTCTAGTAGAGAGATGTTCATAAGTGTTTTAATGTTTCTTCCACTACCATTTAACACTTCTTCTTTTCTTTTTTTCTTTTTTTTTCCTTGCCCTATATAAAAGCTTCCAGTATCTCGATGCTGTGGTATGATTAAAAATAAGTTAGTAAGGCTATTTTGGAATGTTTTGGTGGTGTTTAACCACTTTCAACCTTTTTTTTAACTTGATAAAATCAAATCATTTACGCTTCATTTTCGAGATTATTTTTGAAGAGAAAAAGAAAGACTTGGAGTGGTAATAAAAAAACCGTGTTTTTGAGATTTTTTAGGAGAAGATAGGAAATTACATCAAAATTACTCTTTTAATTTTCTCTCTAAATTGGGATAAAATGGAGTGAAAATGATTTTAAAGTTTTTTTGTTCCAACTTGATTTTTGGCTCAAGGCTTTCTATGGGTGTTTGGGTTTAAGGCGATCCGAGGTTCAGTCTCGCAAATATTTTTGATGTGTTTTGCGTTCTTGTGTATTGTTTGTGTCTACAAGCCCAAGTCGTCCAGAGGTCGCAACTCAGGCTGAGATTGTTGGTTGGTAGCAACTGAGCTTTGATGATTTTTACTTTATTTGAAATTGGTTTGTTCCCATGGGGGGAGGGGGTATGGGTTTATAGCTTGAGGATATTGTGATATTTCTCTTTTAGTTTTTGGGTTTTATCCTCATTTAATTAACTTGTTAATTGCGGTGGAATGACATGTTTTGTATCTCTTCTTGTTTTTATGGTTCTTAATAATATGTTGCCTTAAAAAAAATTATTATTTTTCCCTCTCATTTTCTTTTCTCAGTTGATGGTAGAAACTTGTCCAAGTCATATCCATTAATTTTATTTCTTAATTTTCATAACTGAATTCCCAAAATATTTTGTAGTATTATATACTTGACGAGTACTCGTGCATAACAATTAAATTTTATAACGGCAGATAATTATAGTGGTAAAAAAAATTTATGGGCTATAAACGAAAATAATAATAAATATTTATGGTTTCCATATTTAGTTTCTTAAATTTTCACTTTCTAAAATATGAGTTTTTCTTTATATATCGTAATAGATAACAACGGTTCTGTGACTTGACCTAATTTTATCTCGCCTTTTGGGTATGAAAGTGATGTGGTTGGCAGAAAAAAAAAAGAAAACTTCTCCAACTTATTTGGAACAATTAATAAGTTTTGGGTAACAGGCAATAATATGGATCACACATTTGTATAGATATATCTCATTTTTCCCCGGCTTTTCATGCATGCCACAAACTTAAAATCATATGCATCACATTTTTATGTAGGGTTTGGTTATTTTTATGTAGGGTTTGGTTAGTGGTACTCAACCCTCACTTTTTTTTTTCTTTTTTTTTTTTTTTGTTGTAAAACTATAAAACGAAAAGTATGGAACAAAAAATATAATGTTTGACATAAAATATAGAGCAAAAAATGAAAAAAAACGAATAAATACGAAAATAAACTGATAAAATAATTATGTTATACTGTAAATAAAGAGATTAATCTGTTCTCAAGTTTTTTTATAGATGAAATGGAATGAAACTAAAATTATGTGTGTTCTTGAGTTTTTTCAATGAAGGAAAGAAAGTGGAGAGGGATGAAAGTACTTATGTTTTCTCTTTAAAATGTTTCACCCAAATAATGAGATGAAAGTTTAAGAACCACATTTTTCTTTCACTTTTTTACTCTTTTTTACTCTACTTTCTTTACTTTACTTTCCTCTATTTTACTCGACTTGAGAACAAAATGTTAATAGGAGGCAAAGGAGGGTAAAACATGTATAAAAAAATAGCTAAAGTGTACCACTAGTGCCACTTTTTCTGTAACGAATTCAATATCATTCTTCAATGTAGGTGTGAAAACGGATGCATTTTAGCCCTATATCATGATACCAATATAAGTTGATTATTTAGCCCTGTCGAAACACTTATGAGGTACTCCGTATTAGATATAGCCAAAGTTTATCTTACGTCACGGCCGGATGCATTTTTTTTTGTAAAGAGTTTCTCCGATAAATGCATTTTTTTCTATATATGGCACATTATATTTCTAGACCGAGTTTTATCCAGACAATTACAGAAAGAGATATAGCACATGAACAAATATGTAAAACAAATTTAAAGGTCAATGTGACCCGGCTGCTTGTATATATGGCTGTGATCGTTTCCTTTTATAAACTTTCTGTTCGACTACCAGGCTTGCGTTGTTCAATGAATTTATATGTCATATTCCATTTTAGTACCAAAAAACATTTATTGTATATTTGATATAATAGAACTGAAAAACATTGAAATAATCAAAAGAAAATGTTAAAAAGGACAATAATGCTGGTACACTGTGGCTTCTTCCAGATTACGTGCTTATCAGCTTTTCTTATTTCACGTGAAAAATGCTTGTTGCCTCAAAATCAATATATGTCATACCTTTTTCACGTTTTATAGAGTAAGCGAGTGTTGAAACCGTAGCGATCTGTGGGATTAACTAAGGGCGTCTTTCGAACGACACTTAAACCGAGTACATTTTTGCCAGTTCGAAAGATTATTAATCTTAGCTGACTTACTGAAACGACACTGAACCTCAAAAATGCCAGAAACTTTAAGAAGTTTGCATTAATATGGTTTGTTCTAAAACCATGTACGCTTTTTAGTTATATATAATAATATACAGTTAAAATAATTAAAACAAAATGGAGTAAATGTTTTATGTAATAGTTCGAAAGCAGGCGTAGAAATATTTTTTTTAGAAAAGCTGACATATAAAATAGAACCCTGAAACAAAAACAAAAATACAAAACAAATAAAAATATTACATAAAAACATTTACTCTATTTATTCGTGACATTTTCCATTTATTCATGTACAAAAAGCATTACCTCATTGCCTAGTAGAAAACCAAAATAGTACGATAACCAAATCACTTAATTCAGGGAAAATAACTAAATAACATATGAGTTCGAACTCCGAAATTGAAAATTGGCAAATGAAAATTTAGTTAATATAGAAAAGATCTAAAATAGAAGTGTTGTGTGTGAGTGATCTCTGCTCACTTAGAGCATGGAGTATCGTGGCGATTCATGCTCGCCGATCCAACGTGGTGCTTTCGCCACAACTCTGCGGTCTTAGCACGATACCACCCAGGCTTCGCTTGTTCTATTCGTCACCCCAACGACATGCAAAATGACAAAAACACTTTTCCTATTAATTTGTTTCTTTGTGTTTGTGTTTGTGTTTGTGATGTGTTTGTGAGGGTGGGTGGGGCCCAAGTGAAGAGGTTTGGGTTAATTGTGATTGAAGGGTATTTTTAAATGAGTGTGTTAAAGTGATGTGACACATGTGATCTCAAATGAAGAGCCATTGCTTAGCCACGATACTCCATGCTCTTAGTTTCACAGCGATCTAAAACCCACTAATAAGTAAGTAACAAGTGGTTGAAAATTGTTACCTCGAAATCAATATACCTTTTTTAATAAATAAGATCTCCTCCAATCTCGATTTAATTGTCGCGAGAGAAAGCGAAGTTTAATAAAAGTGAAATGACTTTAATTTTCAACCACACATAGAATATTACTTTATATTCCCAGTTTTTCTAAAAGGAAAGTGGACAATTTTTTCGAGACATCCAAAAATGGAAATATGGACAATAAAATTGAGACGGAGGGAGTAAGTAACAAGTGGTTGAAGATTGCCCTGCATGGTTATCGATCGGGCCCCAATCAAGCTCGCTTACCGATAATTGAGTTCTATTTTTAGCAAGTGGAGTAGAGTATTATGTTCAAAAAAGTGGAGTAGAGTATCATCTACGTTCCAACATATTTAAATAATTTTGTAACGTGTATAAACACAACTCTAGAAGACCCACAAGGCCACAACAAGATAATCTGAAGCTTGTTTCACTTCATTTTTCGTCTAACTTATATATTTAGTTGTACATTTATAAAATTAAAAGTTTCAGGTCCTTTGTGTTCATTAATTTTGATTTAAACTTTCTGGTTTTAGAATAACTCTACAAACACAATGAGATTATAAACTACAAAAGGAGAGCTAAGGATATAAACGAAAGCCCAAATCAAAAGAAAGCTGAAAATAGAACTTCATTTCATGCTGGTGTACATCTTTGAAAAACATGCATGTTTAAATCAAAATTAATGAACTACAAAAGGAGAGCTAAAGCCTAAAGATATAAAGGAATCCAAAACAAAAGAAAGCCAATAATGGAACTTCATTTTCTGATGGTATACATCTTTGAAAAATGGATTTTGCTATTTGTAGCTAGGGAGTGTCAACAGGGTCAGGTTGACCAGCCTCGAACCCGAATCCGATAACCCGATATTGTGTAGGGTTGGGTTAGGATAGTATTATTTATCTTATCGGATTCTCGGGTCAACCTGGTTAGACCCAATATCTTTAAAAATGTGTTTTTTACATGTAGTTTAGTCTAACATTTTTTTTGGTAAAGGGATTTACTAGCTCTGGTAAATTATATTACGTCAAAAAAATCAATAAGTACAATGGATATGGGTGAATCTCACATCTTAGCTCAAAAAGCCAAAACAAACGCTCGTAATATGTAGTAACTAAGGTTTTAGTGACACAAAAAAATGTCACTAAATCTCTACTTTTAATTACACTTTTTAAAAAGTGTGAGTAAAAGCTTAGAATTTTGAGATTTAATGACACTTTTTATGTACAAAATGTGTCTTAAAAGGCAAAAAATGTATCCTCATATATATATATACTAGACGAAGACCTATGACAAGAACGAAATTATATAATGAAGATCGTTTAGTGACAAAAAAAAGTTTATGGGTTATAAACGAAAAATAATAAAAGTTTGAAGATTTGAGGATTAAACATAATGTTTTGAAACCCGTTCGACCGGGTGGTTCAACGGTTGAACTGTTCCGGTCGAAAAATTCGATGAAACCGAGTCAACCCGATGGGTTGGGTCAAAACAGTCAATTAAACCGGGTCAACCCGCGGGTTTGAAGTGTCGCGGTCAACTTTTTCAATGTGTATTAATAGTTTCGTTTTGAAATATATGTTTTCAAACATTTCTTTTTTTAGTTGCAACTTTTCATTTTTTACGTTTTGGTTTTTCCTTTATATATAGTATAACAGTGCCACTCGTTTATTGGCCATGTGCCTGCGACGATTAACCGAATAAATATATCTCGATGAGACCTAGTTCCACCAGTTTGTATCGGTTTTAACGGGTCCTCTCTGGTTCGTTTTCAGATGGCTTTTATTGGTTAGCCGAACCCGTAGCGACACAAGTTCTTGGTTAAACCATTTGGTCCAGTCCGGTTTTCAAAACTATATATACCATAAACTTGTTAGCTTGTATGAAGCTTTGTGTGTTTTATTAATTTGTATAATGTGTATAATAACATTTATTTTTCATTTTAGTGTGTTTTAAAAATAATATTAATTAGTGTGTGCAATTATTTTATATTTTGGATTATGTTGTAGCTTGTTTAAATTGTAGTTTATTTAAATTGTACATTGTGAAAATTTTATTGTACTTTTTAATAAGGGGTGTTTTAATTGCTTGTTTTAATTTGGTTGATATGCTTTTATTTAGTTGTACAATGTGAATAAATTATTGTACTTTTAAGTAATTTGGTGTTTTAATAAGAGTATTAATTATACTATGCATTTCTCTCACATTCGACTTTTAAGATTTCACTTTTCAATGTTTGATCATACACTCATTATATGTAGTGTATATATATATATATATATATATATATATATATATATATATATATATATATATATATATATATATATATATATATATATTGTCACTATAAATAGACTTGTACTGGCTGGACTTCTACCTACACTTTTTAAGTGTGAGGAGAAACACATAAAATTTTTAATGACACTTTTTTATACTTTTGCTGACACATTTTTACTTTTAGTGACACTTTTTTTTAATGTCACTAAAAGACCATATTTTTGTAGTGGACCTAATAAAAACCATATCTAATTTGACCACAAAGACTAATGTCAAAAGCGTTAGCGAAATCCAATTGGGTTTTGGTCAACCCACAGTCATCAAAATCATCATCATCATACATGTCTTCATCATAGGTCTCCTCCTTCCATTGCTCGTATAAACTCTTCCTACCCATTCCATCGCCATTTTAGAGATTTTATTTTCTTTGGAACTCGTAGATGCCATATAAGTAGCAGTTTCGTTGTAGACCTCAAGCACTTCATCATCACTATCCGTACTATCCGGATCAACAACCTTTTTAGAACTAGGAAGTGTTGGTTTACAAGGTTTTAGCGGCTTCCATCATCACTCAATAGCACAAGCTTTCCATCAAGCATCTAACTTCCAGTTCATTAATCATTGCAACCAAAAGTGTAGTACTTGGACTTGTTGTACCGACCAAAGGTGTAGGTACATTAACACTAGGTTCTACATTTGCATTAGAAGCCTCATCCAGTTCACCTAGAACACCAAATGCATTAGAAGTACTTACCACTTTAGCATCCATTTTCGGTTGTCTAGACGTAGAAGTCTCATTTGTGTTATCTTTTGAATTAGAAACCTTTGTATTCTTTGGTGCAACTGCCTATACTTAAGCTTGTTCATTGAAACACCATTAAACTTCTTTAGATTAGCTCTTTTCTGCTTCACAACTGTAAACCTACCATTAGATACCCTCTTTGATACTATTGAAATTTGATCCTTGCATTTATCCATACCATTCGCCATACGTTTAAGGGCGGCTTTGGGACAATCATCAATCAAATGACCATAAAACAAACAAGTACCACACCGAGGGGGTTCCCACTCGTATTCAATATGAATATTCTCTTTCATATAACCGCTCCCATTAAGCTTTGGAACAGCCAACACTAAATTGTCTCTAAAATCATTAGAAGCATTAATTTCTATCAAAACTCTACCATAGCTGCTCCGCCCCTATGAATCCAAGCACATGGTATTCGTATATTAATCTAGCATCATAGGAGTACCAATCTTAGAAGCAATTAAACTTAACCCATCCGATGTATAAGCAACCAAAGGAATATCGTGAAACTTCACCAAAACTGGAACACAAGACAAATCTTCCTTTAGGAGACTTATCAATGGAGACCACTTATTAAGAAAAATAAAGATTACATGAATCATCCAAGGTTCACCCTGAAGAATACACTCAGCACCCTAAATAGACGAGAACTTAAAAAAGAAAAAATCATATGCGTTCATCGTTACTTTCACAATTCCACACTTTCCCAATTATTGCGCGCTAATCATTCAACAACGGGAAAAGCAAGCATTTTTTCGATAAAATACCCATATAAAGAGTTCTTCAACTTGTCATTTACCACATGGACCAAAGTAATAGGTAGACCGACATCATAATCTGCATCATTAGGTACATTATCTTCAATTTTCCGTAAATTAGCCTTAGTCGAAGACGTAGGGCTGAGTTTTTATTGTTGGTAAAAGGGTTACCCCGATAAGATATTATTACTACAAGAAAACAGTTAAGTACAACGGATGTGGTTGAGTCCCACACCTCAGCCCAAAAGAAAAACCAATAGCACCTACAGTGCCTAATACCTAAACTAGCATAAGATATGACATGCCATACTTATGAGTATGGTAGCATATGTTGAGGGAGTCATAAGAGTAGGCATACTCACTGGCATCTTATCTACCTTTGTGTTTGAAGAACTAGGAATATTAGCAGAACTGATAGCTCATTAAGCAACCGTTATTTGTTTTAATTTGTTTTTAAGTTCAAAATATCCCAGATAGAACTAAAAAAAAGGATACCACTGTAATATAATATTTGTAATCAATATTCAACATATTGACATTGTGCCGCAGCTATTGTTTCACAAAAACTTCTTTGATTGAGCCATGCTATTATAACTATAAACACGAACTGAACTTTTCTAAACGTGTTATTATACTGTTATGTGAAGATTTAGGGTATGTTTGGCGCAATGGTCAACGGGGCTAGGTGGGCTTGAGCTTGAGCTAGGGCTTTTTATTATGTTCAAGTTGAAATTTGTATTTTGTAAACTTGTTTGGCAAAATATGGGCTGGGCTTATTATTGCAAAATTACTAAAAGGATCTAATTAAATGAGTTTTATGGTATATGTTAGATATTTTGTGGGTAAATATGTAATTTATGGTTCATAAGCCGGGTTAAAGTTTTTAGCCCCTTTTGGCTAAAGTTTTAAGCCCTTCAGGGCTTATGATTTCATAAGCCCGCATGACAAACGAGACTTATTTTATGTTTCGACTTATTTTAGAAGCCCAAGCCCCATAAGCCCCTCATAAGCCCACCGCCAAACACAACCTTATTATAGTTAAAGCCTTTCTTAGTTGAGAAGTTGAAACCTTTTGTTGATATTATTAGCATCCCAAATGCTTTAGTTTTTTCATGTTATAAGAACATGGAGCACATATTAACTCATTTGGTTTCTTTGTTTTTCACCTTTGCAATAAGATTTAACCGTAGCATCTTAAGAGTGGTTACTGCCTACTGGAACAATTTATTCTCATGTATTAGGCCGATTATTATTGTTATTCTCTTTTCCATTTCTAGCTGGACTATCAAACTTCGAATGTTTTATAAGAAGTGTTTAGGTTGGAATAGTTTTTTAGACAAATTAAAAATACAATCGATTAACCCGAATGACCCGACCTGATACCAACTCGAACTCGATAACCCGATCTCTTATAGGGTCGGTTTGCGGGTCATTTTTTTCTAGTGGAAAACCTGAATCAACTCGACCTGATAAACTTGTTGAGTTTATGATATATAAAATACAATAAAACATTAAGACATCAAGAGTACACAGCGGAAGACTTAAGATCATAACAAATAAATTAATTAACTGAAAGTATGCGTAACATACCTCTTACGAATGTCAAATCCTCGAGCAAAGCAAAACAACCTCGAGCAAAGCAAACACAAGTACTAATTTGTAAGAATAATGTCTTACAACCACGCTCTTGTACACACGAATTAACCAACGAATCAAGTGATTGCTAGATCTAACACAAGTCCTCGTTAAGAAAAACGAACCAAACTCCTTACAAATGGGGTGTTCGGCCGATTAGACAAGAGAGAGAAAGGAGAGATCTATGGTTAATTCAATGCACGTGTATGAAACCCTAAACCTAACCTCTTTATATACTAGTAGGTAAACTTTGGGAACAAGTTAGTGATTAGGCCTTGAAAGCCCCATATGGCCGGCCATGTAGAAAGCCCAAAGCCAAACCCATAACTTTTCCAAGTTTTCCATTTCTAGTCCTTTCTCTTTTCATTTAATCTGTCGTTAGTCATTTTTCCATTAAATACTTAATGATCGTTAACCTGGACTTAATGTGCAATAATTAATCGTAAACATAAACATTAATTATTAACTTTAATTCTCATTCGCTAATGTGTGCAATCCGCTGGTCACGAGTTCGAATCCGGACATTCACATGTTCGGGAATATATACATTTCCAACAACTCCCACTGATATGTTTACAAAACGTGAATGACATTGTTGCGCGTCTAGCAACACGCCAATGCCCCAGACAACTCGTGTATGGTTTTCGGAGAAAACCAAGTTTGATGATTCATCATCATATTCATCCTTTTGTTTCTAATACCATGTTAATAAGAATATGGATCTCACTCATTTCTTAATTAACTATTCTGCTTTCTCGCTTTATGTGATTGATTAAGATTACCAATTCTTCCGAACATATTCCGAAGACCTGGGCATGGCCATGCAAACATCTTAACAACCCTACGAGGGCCCAAGAGTTTTATACTTCAAAATAAATTTGAAGGAAACAACCCATTTTGACTACAAGGTGATTCATAAATTTCGCAACACTTCGAAACAACCCTTATAACTATCGCCACGTGATAATTAGATTGCTTCACAAAATGCACTACATCCATAACATATCTCTTGTATCTCAAGTCGAGGATAAATATCCATGATATACTTAATGACAAAGATCCATAAAGTATCATCATGTTTATGGATAAGTCCTATACTCAATTCATTGAATATCATCTCGAAATTAGTCATGCTACGCATCAATATACTTTCAAGTATATTCTAACTAATACTCGATTTGTCTTAATTCAATATCATTCCCATGTTATTGATCGACAACGGACTATTTAGAATAACTTAAGTTATTCATGGATTTAAACATGCAAACATAGGACACAATATTATAAATGAAATTAAACGATATCGCACTTTAATTCATTATAAATAATAATTGTTTAACATCCTTTATCCAAATACTAAATAGATCAATGCATGATAATACTAGTTAATGAATTTTGCCACAAGTCATGAGAATCATACTTGTTGACAAGGCATAATTTCAATTAACTTTGATCTATAGGAATTTTGAGAATACTTATTTCAAAAATTCAATAAGTGAGTTTCTTGTATATGTTTACACATATCTTGATATTGTCATATCATTCCATAAGGTGCGTGATAACCTCGAACCACCCTTTTATGACAATCATCTTCAAAACTTTAAAGTTTTAAAGTATTCTTTTCTTTAATGTATAATGCAACTATGCTCCTAGTTGAGCATAACTAGTCAACATGGTCATCATCAAGGATACCATGACTAGAATCGAGTGCCATCTCAATTATACCAAAGATCATCAAGGTACAACAATATGCTCTTTAAACGTCCGTGAACTTCTCGAACGCTTATAGTGTAATGTTGGTGCCTACCAAACTCAAGTTTGTTGGCAATGACAATTATGAAATAATTGCCATATTTCCATCCATAGAATCTAGAGCATCTCCGCATGTGGAATGTGATTCTAAATCCAAACATATTCCTTTTAAAATATTTATTACACTAACAACTTTCAATGTTGTCAAATCATCTTGTAATCAAGCATGACACAACAATCTTATACACAACATGATGTTCATGATGAATCTTCAAGTTAAACTTTAAGATATCATCTATCTTGTCAAAGATATGTATTCATCATGTTCTATTAGACTCATTTATTTACCGTGATATGTTTATAATAATAAACATATTTTTCAAGGTTATATATCTTATTTCCAAATCTTACAAACGAAGTTCATTACCAACTAAAACTTAATTTAGGTGGAATGTAGTCGCCATACAACATATAAGATTTAAAATAATACTCCCACTAGCTTTTAGGAATACTTATGAGCTATCTTATTTTAATTATTAAATCAAACATGGATTTAATATTAAACATAAGAAACATCTCTAGATGCTTGCATATATCCATTCATGGATTCTTGCGCTTGTACATATCCAAGGATTATTTGAATTCATAAAACTTCTTTATTACTCATCGTCCTCGCAAAAGTAATTCCACAACAAAGAGTTATGACATTCATTGTCAAAATTTCATATCAATGAAACTAAGTATGACAATTATAATCTTTATACTTATTTAATGTATCTAGTAAAGAATATTCAATCATAGTTAATTGCTTAAATATGATTAATATTATTATCACTAGACATGCATTAAATATGTGTACAATATTGTCCATATGATTTCTACATAAAGATTTAAACCACTAGGTTTCCATCCTCAAGAAACTCATATTCATTATTAAGATAAACCAAGTATCTAAAGTTGATTATCTTTATGGACAAGATCTCAACATTCATAGTATGATTGATTTACCACAATTCAACATTTGATAAATTCATCATTATGATTAATGTGCTTACCATGATCCCAGAACTCATATTCCTCAAAGATATTAAATATCCGAGATATCCTTACGAATCTATGAATGACAATTCCATCATATTAAGGTCTATCATTTTCATGTTTAGCCTCATTATGATATTTGCTAGTGCATTTTAGAAGATTATGTATTTTGTAATTCAATCTTTCAAGATCTAAAAATCCCACTTGCCTTTTAAAAATTTAAAGATTATCTTTAAATAGTTTATCAAGTAGAGCAACAATACATTGTTCTCTTTTGGGATACTACAAAAACATTGACAGCTCCTAACATTAGTTTGTTACAACTCACTCTATAAGTAGTTTAACAAATTCGTAACTTCATTTATAAGACTTAATGTGATTCATCACATTCAATAAACAAATGGTGTCTTTTCAATCTTCTAGGTTGAGTCTTATCGAGTATATTCAATCTATACTCAATCTTCTAACCTTGATAACATGTGGAAGAAACTATAGTTATCTTGAATCAAACATGCCAATATATTTTGATTTTTCTAACTCGAACATACCATAAAACTATGGTATTTCATTAGAATTAATATTGTAAGAAAATCTAACAATATTTTAGATAACCATCTACTCTATGGCTTACCTATTTACCAACAAAGTAAAACTTAATGGTACAATAGAATTACTAAATCAATTGCATGCATTATAACACAAGTATTTTCACCAAGTCAAAGACATATCGCTTATAATCCCACTATACGTTATAAGTCATTGATCAACTCATCGACTTCATGCAAATGTCTTAAAACATAGCGAGTTAACGACATTTTATATTGTAAGTCTTTAAAAGACTTTATGTTTGTGACTTTACAAAATCATAAACATTTATAACTAAAGTAATTATGAACACCACCTCGTGTTTCAATTAATATTTCAAGTTAATAATTACTACATATATTTAAGTCATTCAACTAATACTTAAATTCAAAGTAGTATTAGATTACTTCATTTAATTATGTCATTCCATGAAATGTTCCATGTAAGAAACCGCAGAATCATACATGCTCGCTCTCACGACACGTGGATATTTTACCTGGCTACAATCTAGTTCACGCTCACGTAATAAAAATTGTAACTACAAGTGTTTCTTAAATATTGAATGACATAAATATTTAAAATAAAGTAGTCTTTGTTATCATCTTGACACATGTTCTTAATAGGGCAATCATACATATTTAAATGTATACTTCCTATTAGAACGTTATTCTCTTACTTTTCGGTCAAGAGAATTTACTTAAATCATATTAATATGTATTGTACCTTGCACACAATAAAGATTTCCCCACTGTGCATGGAACAACATCATGTAACATATAAATAACACGATACACGCTCGCTTATTTGATTAATATGATTTGTGTCATAGATATAACTAGTAGATTTAGGACTATATTGATTTGTAAGGAAACGCACATGACAATCCTAAAAAACATAAGTGCCTACAATTGGAAAGTAATTATCTTTGAAGATAATCTGGGTTACTACACGTGAAATAAGGCTTCAGAGCTCCTAATCAATTAGAAATCATTAAAACAACTTTATTCGAATGCAACACAAATGCTCCCACCGAATCGACAACATTGTAAGTGTTGCATAACCAAAGGAAAACAACTTGCTTGCTTTTTACTTTCTTACACCTTTAAAGAACCATACATAATCATTACTAAGGTACTAAAAGTGTATTCTACTTTTGAATGATGGGTTATCCATCAATGTTATTAACTTGAAATATCGGTATGTAATTTTTCCTTAACAGTTCTACCATCCCCATATCGGTATGTAGCACCTTTAAAGGTTAAAGCAAACCAACTAGATAAATTAAACTAGTTTTCCTTTTACCAATTTCACGGTAATTAGTCTAGTTCTAATTTAGTAACTCATATACATGTTTTCCAGCTTAACCAACATTCATGTTTGTTACAAAATGATTCATTCACCTAATGAAGGTAATGAAATCTTTATGGAAAATATGATTTAATTCATTGCTATGAGTTACATTAGAATTTAGACAATTCAAAACGTTCCTATTATACCTTTCATTCATGAAAGGGAATAGGATTGAGTCTAATGCTTCTCCCATGGAAAGAGACTTGCTTGTCTTTTCAAGAATTATTCTCGATCAAACATTTGTTTGAAAGCGAATGGAGCAATTTATCGATCAAAGACTAAACTTTGTTTACTGTTAAATGATGCAATTATACATTCAAAAGAATTACAAAATTCAATTTAGTATTTTCGATAATTAACCTTTTCAAGAAAATTAATTACCCATGGTTCATAAGCATATAACCATTTAATTTCCATCGAAAAACTAGGATCCAAATTGTCATAATCTCATCACATCGCTTGATATGCTAGTAATGAACCTTATACAAAATGGTAAAGCTTTTGCTCAATTGCCAATTTCAATTGCAATTCCTAGATTTATGGGATTTACATATAGCCAATTTCAATTGCCATGTAAACATGTTTTATCCCATCTTATGCCTCGAGTTGCCGCTCACTACAAAACTCAATTGTTGTCCAACTTAAGAAACCGCAAAATCGCCCATGCCCGCTCACGACATCGTGACATTTTACCCTTTGATTACGATCTAAGTCACGATCTCACGCAAATAAAAGGTAATCTTAGGTGTTTCGCTTCGTTGGATGGCATATAACTTAAATTAAAGGGTAATAATTTTGATGTTAAATCAAATATGCACAAAGATGTCATGCATTCATCTTCGTAACGTAGGTTTTATTAAAACATTTATATCTTGTTTTAATGTTTAAGTTTTCATCATCAAACTTTAATTGAGGTATTGGTTTCACCAATCAAGGAATTTAGTGTTAATTATCATCCATTATACCGTGACTTTTGCATAAGTGTAAACACTTAGTGTTTCGGATAATTACCACCTAAGGGCGCATGGAATCAACACTAATTCGCCCTTAAGACGAGCTTGCACATTTAATGACTTACTAAGTAGCTCCATTCGAACTTACAGAGGGCGGAGGACTGTACGCTTAAAGCACAACCTTACACATCCTTTCGTGCGATCAGCGCACTTCTTTAAACCCTTTTATTAGTTCATTCTCATGGGTGAGCTGCTCACCATTTGTACCAAAGTCATCAATCAATTAAACGATTATGATTACTATTCTTAAAAATACATGTTTCACCATTGTTTAGGTCAGTTTATTTTTCTTGTAAAATACCCTTGTTACACATAACAAACAAGCAAGTATTTGTAAAATAAACAATAAACAATAAATGCATAACAAATAAAAGTCATGCATATCAAATAGCCACATGCAAACGTTTTGATAAATCTTATTAAATTAATAATGATGGAGGTCTCCAATTTTAGATCTATCAAAATTTAGTGTATATCACTTAAACAAGAAAGACATAAAATAAAAGCGATACATGATAAACATGCGATAATTATCATGGACATAAAATTACACTTAACAATTAATGCAATTAAAACAGAAAGTTACGATATACATAAAGTTGCATGCCTATTGTGGTTTCTAATCCAATTAAAACTTTAGTTTACAAAACCCTAATTAGGTACCAAAATAAACGCCTTATAAAAAATTAGGGTTTAGGATTGCAAACCCTAGATCTATGCATACAAAAAATAACACATTCATGTTTATTTTAATTATGTGTTTCAAGAATTAATAACTTGTTATACAAGGCTCGTGATGCCACCGCTGAGTTTATGATATATAAAATACAATAAAAACATAAAGACGCCAAGAGTACACACGGAAGACTTAAGATCATAACAAATTAATTAATTAATCGAAAGTATGCGTAACGCACTCTCTTACGAATGTCAAATCCCTCGAGCAAAGCAAAACAACCCTCGAAAGCAAAGCAAAACAAAGAAGTACTAATTTGTAAGAATAATGTCTTACAACCACATTCTTGTACACACGAATTAACCAACGAATCAAGCGATTGCTAGATCTAACACAAGTCCTCGTTTAAGAAAAACGAAACCAAACTCCCTTACAAATGGGTGTTCGCCGATTGGGACAAGAGAGAGGAAAAGGAGATCTAGGGTTAATTCAATGCACGTGTATGAAACCCTATAACCTAACCCTCTTTATATACTAGTAGGTAAACTTTGGGAACAAGTTAGGGATTAGGCCTTGAAAGCCCCATATGGCCGGCCATGTAGAAAGCCCAAAACAAACCCATAACTTTTCCAAGTTTTCCATTTCTAGTCCTTTCTTTTCATTTAACTGGTCGTTAGTCATTTTCCATTAAATACTTAACGATCGTTAACCCGGACTTAATGTGCAATAATTAATCGTAAACATAAACATTAATTATTAACTTTAATTCTCATTCGCTAATGTGTGCAATCCCGTGGTCACGAGTTCGAATCCGGACATTCACATGTTCGTAAATATATACATTTCCAACAAAACTCGGTAACACCCCTATTTGTAGCATTAAGGTCTATATTCAATAATTAAAAACGTGCATTCAGGATTGCGCATCTGCTCGGTTGAGAGTAGTTACATGCACGAGGTGAGTGGTTTATTCACATACTATAAGCAATTATTGCATGTTCTATTATTTTAACATAGCCAACACTAAGGGCTACGAATAACAAATTCCTTGAACAATATATATGTTTAAATTTCATAGTTTTTTATCTCGTTTTTTCGCATATTACCATCTTCTACATTTATAATACTTCATTATGTTAAATGTTTTGGTAGTAAAGATGCATAAAGAAACCAAATAACAAACATTATTATGTGTTGCATTTTAAAATAAAAAATACTTTTTTTATTGGATTTTCTGCATTTCATGTGTTAAGATTAAGTGTTTCTCGTGCTATACACGCCACCATGCTAGATTCTCCCCTGTTGTTATGTAATATGCGAATAACATTGTTCATTCTTTGCTACCAACCATAGTTGTCAGGATCCCGATCCTGATCTTAGGATCTTACGATTTTACGATACTGCAAAGCAACAACGATCCGGATCCTACGTAGGAACTTTGCAAGCTTAAGATCTTATAGGATCCCGATCTTGACCATACGATCTTACGATCTAATCCGATCCGATCTTACTTTTCTCAGATTACAAACTAAAAAACTACAAATTTATGGGTTGTTTGTTTGTAGAATTCAAAAAACAACATGTTAATCTTTTTAAACATTTTATAATCATAATTTAGGACAACATTTATATGAAACATTCATAGTATTTTGTGGTTATAATGTATTAGAATTTGTAGATTTGTATAAAATTACATAAACTATTAAGAAATAACATTAGAGTAGGATTTTAAGATCCCGATTCGATCTTACGATCACGATCTTGCAAAGGCGAAAACGATCCTGGGTAGGATCTCGATCTTGACAACCTTGCTACCAACTACTCATATTAATGTTGATGCTTGTTTTAGCTTGATCACGTTTTAACATTTATAAGTCTCGTTTACCTATGATTTACGTGAGCAGTATCGGAGAGTGTACCCGTGTCACACCCCCAAATTACTTGTTTTGCAGCGGAATAGAATTCCTGGGGTTGACTGTCATAGCATCACAATCACAGTTATATTGAACGACCTAAAGGGTCGTTTGGAAAATACATCGTTTGATTTAATAAAATAATCGAGTTTACAAAGTGTAAGTCCCAAATGAAAATCAACGTGTGCGAAATAAATTTGATACAAGCCAAACGATGTTTTTAAAGTTCATAAAACCCAGTGAGACGCGTCGTCACCGCGACTCTATGATGTGTCCATATGCATGCCATGAAGTGAATGCCTTAGATACCGAGATAAAACATGCTAAAAAGTGTCAACACAAAGGTTGAGTGAGTTCATAAAGTTTGTGTTGAAATGTAAAACCTTTAAAGAATGTTCATGCAAAGAAAGACATTGTAAATCCACTCGGTTCAAGTTTACGCCCATACAAAACTTGCAACTCGTGTGTTCACAACCCACCGCCAAAATGTGTATGCTTTATGTTCAAGCTCATGATGACAAATGAATTCACATAATAGTGCGTAACTTAATGTATTAATAGTTAATTGACATAACACATATGAGTGTTGTTTCAAATTGTTCCAAGACCATTAGTTCCAGGATTATACCAAGACATTTAGTTCAATGATTGCACCACGACATTTAGTTCAATGATTATACCAAGACATTTAGTTCAATGATTATTCCAAGACATTTAGTTCAATGATTATACCAAGACATTTAGTTCAATGATTATACCAAGACATTTAGTTCAATGATTATTCCAAGACATTTAGTTCAATGATTATTCCAAGACATTTACATTTATTCCAAGTTTAGTTCAATGATTATTCCAAGGCATTTAGTTCAATGATTATTCAATGATTATACCAAGACATTTAGTTCAATGATTATTCCAAGACATTTAGTTCAATGATTATACCAAGACATTTAGTTCAAGATGATTAATTCTCGTGTTTGGTACCAGAAATGACATTTAGTTGAATGATTATTCCAAGACATTTAGTTCAATGATTATTTATGTTCCAAGACATTTAGTATTAATAGTTAATTGACAATATGATGTTGTTTCAAATTGTTCCAAGACCATTAGTTCCGTATTATACCAAGACATTTAGTTCAATGATGCATTTTAGTTCAATGATTATACAAGACATTTAGTTCAATGATTATTCCAAGACATTTAGTTCAATGATTATACCAAGACATTTAGTTCAATGATTATACCAAGACATTTAGTTCAATGATTATTCCAAGACATTTAGTTCAATGATTATTCCAAGACATTTAGTTCAATGATTTATGATATAGAATATGACTAAACATCCCGCGGCCCAGCTGGTCAATTAGCTTAGGTTGTTAAGCGAGCCGCAGTGAGAGTAATCTTAGGGTGGGTGACACGTGGGAAGTCCTCACTTGTGGTCCACATGCTCTGCTGATATTTGCAATGAGGATTTGAGCCTCTTAGACTAAGCCGTTGGGGGTTCGAATCTGAGCAAGGTTGGGGTTTTCATGCGGACGTTACTCCAGCAAGGAAACTTGTGTGGAGGCGGTACGGTTTCCTCGCGACACCTAGAGCCATACATTGTGCCAGCGTGGACCCGGTTAAGACAACATAGTCAGTCGATGTGGTGGTTAGGGCCCTTGATTTGAGGGTGGTAAAACCTAAGTTGGAAAGTTACACGTAAAAAAAGATAAACATATAGTTTGCAAATAATCATGATTGTCATAAAATAGTTGAGCATGTATCTCCCCAAAAGTAATTCAAAACAATTAAAAGAGGGCTATGACTCACCGATGCAATGTTTATGATGATATAATGGCACATCGAAATGAGGCGCAACCTCCCGACCGTGACCTATTATGAATGATATGTTCTAATGTAAATCATGAAACAATGTCGTGCATGCAAATCCACATGTAATCTATACCACTTGTACGTTTTTGAAGATAGAATTTATCGTCGAAATATATGTTTATGACATCTCGTCATGTTATAAAATACTTTACAAGTATATACGTTGAAATGATATCCTACGATAGTCATTTAGTGATTTATTAAGAAATTATAGCTTTTCGTCGTAAAATAATGTACTTTGATAATTCATAAAGTGACTAAATGGCCTCGAAAAGCTAATCGTAAAATGGTGCACAACGAGTGTTAGGAAACAATCTCAACGGTTTTGGAAAGCTTGTATCATTATCTCAAAGTTTTAGCTTTTAAGTTTTTATCATAGAGGTCTCGATCATGGAGAAAAACATAGGTAAAGTAGGGTACTTGTACCAAAAATATTGTTTAAGGGTGGTTTCCGGCAAAGTTTAAGTGACCGTATTTTACTCGTTACAACTCCGGTTGACGAACGGTTGGACATTTTGGAAAGTAGGCTAGGTGAACTTACTTTTACTAGAAGACATCGTTTTCTAAAAAGTATTCCATCGATGTTAAAAACGACCCTCAACATGGTCATTCGCGGCCGATATGTTTGTCTATTAGAAAATATATTAGTTATGCTTATATAAAATAGTTACGGCAACTTGTTTAAAATGTGAATAACTTAGTCGTTATAAGTCCGTTTTCTACGTTCTTTATATCCACGGTTTCTTATTAACATTACTAATATATTTTTGATAAATCGACTCATTTAAATAACGCTGAGACTCATTTTGAACCGTAAAAATCGCCAACATGTCAATTTTCCGGAAAATAGTTTTCGCGTTAAACTTAAAAATAGCATAACTTCTTCGTTATAACTCCATTTTAACCCGCTCAAGCGCCACGCTTTCGTTTTAAAGTATATTTTCTGAATATCTAGCCCAAATATTTTCATCAACTGTCTAAATTTCCAGAATTAACAAAAATGATCAGACCCTTTTATATAGTTGTCGAAATGGATTTTGCTCGCGTAAAAACTTATTTCAATCACTTCAAACCAACACCGAAGCTATTCTAAACCTACCATACACCTTTTTAGGGTGTCATGGGTTCCTAGACATCACCAAAAGTGATATGTTTCAAGGGATAATTTATAGGATGATGAATATATATTTATAACACTTAAAAACAATAAAAAGTGGTATAGCTATCCATATGACTTGCATATTTTTCTCAAATATGATGAAATGAACATAAAATACATATGAACATGAAATGCTTACTAGTAACTTGATGAGGTGAAGTGAACAAAGGTTAATCCTAACACCCTAGGTTTTTATTTCAAAACCTAAACTAAGAGTGTAACTAGAGTGTAATAAACTTGACTAGAAAATTTGTGATCCCTTCTTGTTTACTATGGTGGCCGGTTGAAGAGAGAAGAGAGAAAAAGACTTTGATCCTTTTTTTTTTTACACTTTGGATAGTTAGCATGTATGGGGTAAGTATTGAATATAATATGGTTGTAAATAGGGGTGTCATTCGGTCGACCCGACCGACCCGAACCGACCCGAGTCAATTGGTCGGTTACTCGGTCCAAAATCTAACTCGGGTCAATCGGGTCAACCCGTTTAACCCGATCTGGAATTAGGTCGGTATCGGGTTTAAATACTTTGCTCGTCGGGTTGGTCCAACCCGACTAACCCGAGTTAGAATTTTTTTTTTTTTTTTTTTTTTTAAATCTTTATTTAATTTTAATTGTTGAATGTATTCTTTAAAAGTCTAATTATATTTTTCCAAGTAAATAAATATTGTTCTAGCATTAAAACATATAACTTGTAAATGAATATTTAGGCCAATATCGGGAGGATCAATGAACCCAAAGACGCACCATTGGACCAAAGATTGGCTAGCAACATGTATAAAGGTATTTGGGTTTATATTGTCGGCCCCATAACAGGCGTTAGCGGGGGTGATGTGTTCTGCTTTATTCGAGCAAAAAGCGAACAAGATCGGAAATCTCTTCATTTGGATTCATGGCCAATTCGGTCAATTAGCTTAGTTACCTTAGATCCATGGCGAATTCGGTTAATTAGCTTAGTTAAACTTCATCCAAAAATCATGCACGTCTGCAAGAATCAAGCAAACAATGGAGCTAACATGTATAATGAATTTCCAAACACCCTATTTAATTATATTTTAAAAGTCCTTAACAAAATCTGCAAAAATCACCGCTTACATGCGATTACTCATTTTCAAATAGGGTCGAACCCGACCCGACTTGACCCGACCCGACTTGGACCCGACCCGACTTGACCCGAACCCGACTAACCCGAAGTTCAAATAGGGTCGGGTTGATATATTATTTTTACCCTCGACCCGACTTGGACCCGACCCGTTTGACCCGAACCCGACCAACCCGACCCGAATAACACCCCTAGTTGTAAATATAAGATATTTAGCAATGTTTATGTGTGAGTCACCCTTGTTGTCGACAAGGGTGAGTTTTACTTGATATTTTATTGTTTTATTTATTTTTTTAAATGTGTAAGTATAAATAGATGTAAGGTTAAGTAAAAATAGTTAGTAATTTGTATACACATTTGAGCGTTTAGAATAGCGTTAACTAAAAATAAATTTTAACGGGTCAAAATAAAATATATTGAGGTCATAAAAATTATAAAAATACATTCCTTGTAAAATTTGAGCGAAATAATAATTATCGTGTAGTATTTACGAAAACCGTCGTAAAATTTTATACATAACAATTTATATACAAATTAAATTAAAAACATCGGGTAAATTAATAATATTATTTTTATAATCTTATTATGAGTACAAAAATATATCGGAATAATTTTTGGAAGTGTCGGATCAAATGTTCAAATAATGTTTACGCGATAGCGTTTATTTAATAAGAAAATAAACGTTTAATGTAAAATGCAAAACCCATGAATAAATTGATATGAAATGATGTTACAAATGATTTGTAGACTAAATCTAGTCTATATGAAATGTCCTGAAATTACGAGTTGTCACAACCCGGTCGTGGGTAATCTAGTTTGGTAAAACCGAGATCGTCCCAAGAGCTATGTGTCGGATTCTAACTTAAGTCATAATTGTCACAAAAAGGGGTTTTGAAATGATTTATAGTAAACAAAGTAAAATAATAAAAATTAAATTGAGGTTGATTCAGTGGGAGAAAGATGTGCTAGCGTAGTTACTAATCTTATCATGTCATGACTTAGTTTTCTTAACAATGTTTATTATTGCCTTATGTGGTGGTTAAATGTCACTAGGATCAATTGGTCAAGTCACTTGGCCTATAATTCCAAACTCGTACCTCCTTTGGTCAATTCGGCCGTTAAGTTCGATTTTAGTCATTAACTGTCAGCTATCAATCTAGACCTATTCTATACTAAGGTATGTGGTCCTTTAGTTAATTCTCACACATAAAAACAAGGTCCCGCATTTCTTATCTATGTCCACTAGGATAGGTAGTCATTTGGTCAATTTTTACGTGAGGTGATGTGAAGTCCTTTGGTCAATTCTTACACTCCCCGCAAACTACTCGACTAGGGTCTTTTGGTCAATTCAAGCTAGCCTAGTAGATACTACCTAGTATACACATTTCCAAAACGCGAGGATCATAGAAAGGCTAGATGGATAAACACATAAAGCGTATAATAAACCGGAAAACAATTATTATGTCAATAATAATTTCATAACTAGGCTAACACTTGAAGTGTTTAGCCTCCCATATTATAAAGTGCAGAAAAAACGATGTAGAATGTCATAATGAAAGTAAAGATTGGATTCGATACAATTACACGATGAGATGCTAAATTTAATTAGTAAATGATACGATTTCTCCCTTGGAATGTAGTTCAGAGTTGCTGAGATTCGTCCTTGGTGAAACCCTAATTCGTCCAATGAAAGTTGTGGTAGCAAGTGATGATCAAAATGCAGATTTAGGCCTTGTATTTATAACTTCGAAAAAGTTACGGCGTAACCTTAAGTAAAGGGTTACGTCGTAACCCCAGTAGCTCTGACGATCTTATCCTTATAATAATATATGCGGCGTAACCTCAAGAAGATGTTACGAACGTAGAACCCTCGTTAACATTTTTTGCGTTTTTACGTCGTAACCCTATGAATAAGTTACGGTGTAACCTTTTTGATTACTTAAATTGTCTAAGTCTTTGGATATCTTCTGCGTAACCATGTCGATGGAGTTACGTCGTAACCTTCAACAACGTTGACTTTAGTCTTATAGTGATATAATATGTTACGGCGTAGGTTGAAATATGAGTCTACGCCGTAACCTTCTCTTGGTCAGCAACCTCATGAATGACTACGTTAGTTAACCTTCCAAATCTGCATTTCTTCGTTCCGATGCTCATTTATACCCTGCAATAGAATATTAAGTAATAAGAGTATATATCCATGCAAAACAATAGAAATGGTGAGCATTTTGAGGGGAAACTAACACTAAATTATCAGGACCATTTGATGTTATCAAATGTAATTAGATCAACCATTAGAATAAGTTAATAAGTAGATTTAATAATTTTGAATAGTTTTATATCTCATTTCAACCATGATGAGAAATTATTTCATATAGTTTTGGCATATGTAAACTCGACACTGTTAATATATGTGTAAAGTGTAACATATATAAAGTTCTAACATAATTTTATCATAGTAAGAAAAGTTTTATACAATCAAAAGTTTTATACTTTACTGATATGTGATGATATGATCGTATTAAACAATCATAAAGCTTCATAAAATTAGGGGTAAATTGCGAATTTGGTCCCTAAAGTTACACGAAAACGTAAGGATTACATCGAGACGATTTTTGTTGCAAAACTTCTGAAGCACACCTCGTTAAACTCACTTATCACTACACACACTCCCATTTTCCTAACCATGAACATGTCTCGTTGTTTTGACCTCGCGCTTGCCTATAACTCCTTTGTGCTAACAGAAATTATGCTTAGCCATTACCAGACAGAGATTCTTCAAGACATGTAGAGGGCACACGATTTGATGAACAAGTCCCAAAAGATTACTGATAGGGTCGGCCGTAGGGGGAGCTGATTGTTGAGCTTCAAAACTTTTCACGTTCAAGAAATGCAAGGGACAATACGAAAAAGCTTAGGAGACTCCAGACTATTAATTTGCGTAGGGCGAGGGCGTTGATGAGGATGGTCAGGAAAATTCACGACAAGATTTTTGAGAAGATTTAGTTTGCAATTAGGCAAAAGTTTACGTGAGGGGGTTGGTTGATGGAGGTTGAGATGGGTTACTTTTATTTATGGTGAATGTAGATACTAAGTAGGGGTTGGGGACTTGGGGTTATTTTGTTGTTGTTTCCTCGAGCCTGATGTAGATGTAGATACGGGTTGTAGTTTCCTATCTTTAAATTGTATAAATATGATTATGGTTAATGAATGAAATGAGTCGTTTGATCTATATTTTTATTGTAGAATGCGTTCAAATATGTTTTTACCGTTTTAGTGTCTTTGATTAGTATGAAAAACATAAACATGACAATCACATTAATCAAACCATATAACATAAACCAAAACATGAAAACAACATTAATCCAACCATAAAACACAATGGATAGGACTTAAGATAGGTGATGCATAAACAAAGTAGTGATAGTAGCGAACCATCCTATGGACACTGGAAATATGCATTACTGTAAATAGTACCTATCTATTCCTTTTTAATGCTATATCCAGTAACAGTGATCAATGTAAATAGGAAATATAGTATCTTCTTGTTCATATAGAAAGGTAATATAGTTTTCCTGGTGAACAAGGTGAACTTATATTAATCAACCAATAGTTACATCAATAAAAATAGAAATGGCTTGGACAAGCCCAAGACCATAATACAAGTATAGTAATGCAACTCTGATCATGATACATATCTAATATAACATACTACTAAGACTGATACAACTAAAGCCATTAAACTGATAAAGCATACCCATCCACTGGTGATCTTGTTTTGAATGAAGTTTCTTGGCTTCTTTTTGCTTGACTTACTCCTACACTTTCTTATTCTTCACTACTCTCCAAGGTTGGGGAGATCTACAATCATCTATTTCAATACATTCTTCTTCCCGATCTTTAGGTGGTGTTCTTTTCCCACTTTCATCTTCACTACCTACTGCACCACCCCCTCTAGTTATGTTTCCGCCTCTAACACCTAAGCCTATAACACCACCACTTATAGCTACTGCACCACCACCTTCACCAGCTACAAGAACACCTTTGCCTTCTTAAGCATACCTCCAACAGGAATACCACATACTTTTTACTCTAGGTAGCCTTGCATCAAAAGTTAAACCAACCATATTTTGATCTTCCAAATAATAGCCAATGCATGTCATTTTAGTTTATTCGTTGATGTCATCCAACACCCCTATGTGTCTATCATTACCAGCCATATCGTTTCTTTTTATTTTTTTAAGTTGAAGGTGTGCCATATTTATCTTGGAAGGAGTATTCACTTCACTATACTAATTGGTAAAAGAATTTACTTTAAGCGTAAGACACACTCTTTCTAACCTACTTTGAAAATAGCTCATGACACCTTTTGTGAAGGAAAATATAGTGTCAGTCTACTTTAAAATACACCCGTTTGAGTTTCATTGTGTAAGATAAAGGAGTATTAACTTCTCACAAGTTCACACAAACCTACCTATCTCATCAACTTATTTACGTTTCACAATTTCACACAAACCTACCCATCTCATATCATCAACCTTTCATTTCAAGTTTTCATAAAAACTGATTTGAACAGACTCAAAATCAGATAACATCTGACTTCTATTCTTACCTGATATCTGAAAAAACAACACAATCTAACTTTGTGAGTTATCCCAAACATGCTAACTAGTTCAGAAAGCAAATCAAGTAACACTTTATTCACCTTCTAAGATTACATTTCCAAAACTCAATTCAAACTCAACCATTCAACCCACATCCACAATAGTCTGAGTTGAGATTGAGAAGGCATCATCATGCAGGACATACCTAACATAGCTGTATTTCCTAGCCATTCACCCATATAATCAACCAAGCAGCTTCAACCTCGCTTGACTGATCTAAGGACATTTTACTGAATTAGACCTCTTATTGAACCAACACTAAACAATTTCAACTCAAGAAAACACATCAACCACTGCTAACAACTACATTTCCCATTGTCACAACAAATCTATTGAATTGAATACATTTTCTATTCTAATGGCCTAATTAGAACCATAATACTATGTTTATCCTAAACCTACCAATATAAGCAAATTAAAAATGACACATAAATGAAGTATAATACATTAACCATACTTGGCATTAACTTGATCAGCACGACTTTTCCGATGATTGCTCCCCCTAGTTAACAAAGACTTTCCTTTATCATTATTTGCCATAGCTGGTTTGGATATGTGTAGCGAATGGATAACTGGATTTTGTCAATCACATTTTATGTTTAATCTAGGGTTTTACTGTTGATTATTGGTTTGAAAATATGTTAAATGAGGTTGTTTTGGCACTTATTATTTTCTGTAAAAGCTACTCTAGTTGATTTAAGTTATATTTTGCAAATATTATCCTTGAAATAAGTTGCGGGAAATGAAGTATAATTGACGGGTGAGAAAGAGACGTCAAGACCAAAATGATAAAATGACAATACTACCCATTGTCACAACAAATCTATTGAATTGAATACATTTTCTATTCTAACGGCCTAAATAGAACCATAATACTATGTTTATCCTAAACCTACCAGTATAAGCAAATTAAAAATGACACATAAATGAAGTATAATACCATACTTGGCATTAACTTGATCAACACGACTTTTCCGATGATTGCTCCCCCCCCCCCCTAGTTAACAAAGACTTTCCTTTATCATTATTTGCCATAGCTGGTTTAGATATGTGTAGCGAATGGATAACTGGATTTTGTCAATCACATTTTATGTTTAATCTAGGGTTTTACTGTTGATTATTGGTTTGAAAATATGTTAAATGAGGTTGTTTTGGCACTTATTATTTTCTGTAAAAGCTACACTAGTTGATTTAAGTTATATTTTGCAAATATTATCCTTGAAATAAGTTGCGGGAAATGAAGTATAATTGACGGGAGAGAAAGAGACGTCAATACAAAAACGATGAAATGACAATACTACCCTCAGTGACGAGGTAACTTAACGAGAACAATAATGAGAGTTAGTGAGCAGTGCCTCTTAGTGGTTGTTATGCAAAAAAAACATAAACATTAGTGTTTTTTTGCAACAAAAATCGTCTCAGTATAATCCTTACGTTTTCGTGTAACTTTAAAGACCAAATTTGCAATTTACCTTAAAATTTAACTAATGTAGATGCTTTTAAACAAAAATACTTAATTTGTTCAAGAACAAGTGTCAATTATAACTTCTAAATAAAAACCAACCGACATATTTTAAAAGAAATCATAAGCGATTTGATTGACTTAAAAAGTAATAATTGTATTTGACTAAAAGTGTGTCACGGGGCAAGTTATCCACACCCTCCCATAAGGAGGGTTTGCAATAATTGGATGCATCGTTGGGTTGTACGATATGCATCGCAGGTTGTACGGTTTGACCAAACCCCTTTGATGTGACACCATAGGAAGCGTTTGTATAACACATCCCGTGTGTCACACTATGAAATTCGGAGTACAAGGGTATGTTTGTCAAGAGGTTTATAGAGGTTTATCTGGGTTTGGGTTTTAAAATAAATCGGATAATAAAATAAGTTTCGTTTGTTACATAAGTTTATAAAGGATAATGGCTTATAAAATAAGCCACAAGCCTCCATAATCTCAAGCTTATAAAAGGAGACTTACAAAGGCTTATAGATAAAATTATTTAAATATACTTAAAATATAATGAATTATCATGTAAAAGCTAAAAATATATATGAATTTAATTTGATTTATTTTTATGTGATTTTACATTAATAAGCTTCAGCTCCAACTAATTCGCCAAACAACTTTATAAAAATATAAGCTTCATCTTTCGGCTTATAATATAGGGAGAATTGCATATATATCCCTGCAAAAGCTCAAAATTGCGTATATATCCAACTTACACTTTTAATTACATATATATCATTTTAAAAGCTTAAAAATTGCATATATATCCAACTTAACTTAATAATTATATATATGTATATCATTTCTAAACCTTCGTAATTGCATATATATATATCTTTCTAAACCTCTAATATATCATATATATCAAAATAATTATTTAATATAACTTTAAACTCTAAATTATGATAATTAAAATTTTAAAATTGTAACAAACACATTTATTTTAAGGGTACGATGTCCCGAAGTTCAAATGAACGACAAAAAACAATATATCAATAAAATGTTTAACCTCACGAAAAAATTCACCTTATCTCATATTTAATACCAATACATGAAATAAAGTAATAAACTATCAAATATATCATGGTTGTTATATATTATACATTAAAGATAAAATATGTTTGCAATGAAAGCGTATATACTACTGTCAACAAGTTTATAAATAAAGAAAAAATATTAAAAAATATTTTTTATAATTATAATTTTAATGTATTCTAGAGTTGTAAATTTAAATTAAATGGTTATTTGGATATATATGACATATTTAAGGTTTACGATAGATATATATGTAATTCTAAGTTTAAATTGAATATATATGCAATTTTTAAGCCTTTGAAATGATATGTATATGCAATTAAAAGATTAAGTTGGATATATATATGCAATTTTGAGCTTTTACAGAGATATATATGCTATTCTCTTTAAAATATAAGCTCAAATTTCTACTTCTGACCCACATTCAACTCCAAATTTTGTCCCAAATTCATCATACCAAACATACCGTTATTGTGATGCCATTGTATGTATGTATATGTGTTTACTTTTTTCAAATAATTATAAGGTCAATGCTAATGGATCGGTCACCCTTCCCCCAAACTGAATTGGTGACCACGTTCTTACTACTAGCTCAACATAATTGGTGACCGGTCATCCTCAACCTTTTCAAAGTTATGGTTTGTCAGCCAATCATAAGTTTCGATCGTTTTGTGTGGTGTAGTTTTTTATTTTATTTGTTTTTATGAAAGATATTTTTTATTGCAATAGAATACTTTATTAACAAATCATATTGATGAAGTATAAAGAAAAAACATGTGCGATAAAGACTACAATATTCAGAATCATCATTAAGATTTACCGACCTAAAGTCTTCAATTACAAATGTAATCGATACGTACAAGTATCAATTTTTACAATTTTCACAATTTGCACATACGTTTCAGTTTCTCTTGTTGTAAACACAAATGATAACGTGCAACGAAAAAACTTTTAGGACATCAAATTTACTTTTTTACGAGAACATGTAAAAAAACATATCTTTACACAATAAATAGACAAAATTTTAGGTACAGTTTCAGAACCAGCACGTGAAAGTTCAAAGGGTTTGTGTCTTTTAATTAACCTTGACCAACATTTACTACACCATTATGTCTACACTTTTTTATATCTTTCAAACACAAATACAGATGCAGCCCCCCGGAAGTTCTACTGTCTATCATTTTCAGCCCTTTTAGTTTTTACAAATATTAGTTATACCCTTACAGTTTTATGATTTGACCAACAAGTTTGATTAGATATAAAGCCAACTGCTTTTTCTTTCTTGTCTTCGACAAATTAGTTACGTGGATAATATTTTGATCACTTATTAGAAATAGAATTATCATCGGTCCTTAAACGTCAAGACTTTCAAATCAAGATAAGGAGGATTGTGAATTATCAGGCTTTCAATATAAGTTATTTATTTATGTGTTATCCTTTTTAAAAAGGCTTTTGAATTTCATTGCGAGTAGCAAGTTAATCACGCACAAAAAAAAAAAAATATCATTAGCGACACATAAGTAAAGTTTCACTAAAAGTTGAAAATGTGTCACTAAATTATGAAAGCGTCAACAAAAGTTACAGAAAAAATGTCATTCTTTAACCAAAATAGTTATTATGTACACCAACTTTTTAACCAAAATAATTACTGTACAAAATAAGCTTATTGGCAGGTGAAACGGCTTAATATACTGATGGTAACTCATTAATTAGAATTGATATGGTAGTTATTATGTACGGTAATTATTTTGGTTAAAAAGTTGGTGTATTTAATTAGGTGTTATAAGTCAATGATTGTTTATTTATTTAGCGCGTTTGGTTCATTCTTAGAAACGATGATGGGTATCGGATTTGGAATGACGCGGAATGACAATAGGTATGAAAAAACGATCATTACGATTGTTTATGTTTGGTTGATAAAATATGGTATTTAAAAAGTGTATAGATATTCAATTTCAGAGTGGAAAAAAAGCTACCACAGAATGGATTCGTAGATGTATAATTGGTGTACAGCAGAAATTAATCTATAACTATGATATACCCATTTCATTACCTAGGACAAAACAAAAACAAACAACACCGACTACGACTTTGAAAATCATACTCATTCCCATTTACGCTAACCAAAGCGCCTCTTAGTGTATTTAGACATACATTGATATTTGTCGGTTGAAACAGCATTGATATTTGTAAAAAAATATGTCAAAATAGGTCCAAAGTTTTTAAGGATGTATAAACCATAAGACCCATCTCAAATTTGCAGCCATGCGCATGTGGAGGCAGGAATTATATCGCTTGAAACTTTTTTGATTGGCATAAGAGCATCTCTAGTATCTAGTGTCATGAACTTTTATATACTTCGTTTTTAATGGTATAAAATTTAACAAGTCTATAAATATTTATAGTAATTTCTTGAACATTACATATTGATTCAAATTGTCGTTAGGCCACTAAATTGATGTTTTGTTAATGAACTTCACATAGCTATATGTCACCAAAGTATGGACATGACTCGTAAACTCACATCGACGATTCTCTAAGACGAAGATGAAGAGAGCATTAGATAAACCTTTTCTCATATTTCTTCCAGAGATTGAAATGAAATGGATATGCGGTTATGCTTGGAATCTATTGTAGTCCATACAATTGAAAATAATTGACATTTTTGGAATGTCCATTGAATTGATTGTCATAGAAAACGACACATGTTATGTATGTAGACAACTCTTGATATACGATGCCAGATTCATACAAATTTTTGTTCATAACGTTATGTCGTGATTATATGTTTCATGATAGTGGACATTCAAACAATCAAATAGTATGGTTGTCACTTAGTGTTCATAGAGCATGACCCAAGATTAATTCTACAGATTTTTTATACTTTGTTTAAGAAGAAAATACAGCCATGAAGTTTTTTGATTAATTCCAAAATATCTATTAATTTTTTGTGAAAAAAATTGCTACATTATATTGATTACAGACCTACCAAAGAGCTTTGGCTCAGTTGATACCTATCTTCGAAAACCTATGTGTTCACTCGAGAGATTTTGAGAATAAAAGATCATGGGTTCAGCCTCGAGCTGCTACTTTCAGGTTGGTGTCATGACCTGGTCGTGAGAAATTGTTAGAAATTATTCCTTTTGGGTTGACTATAGGTGGTGTTAAAGATCACAGGGATTAATGATATTCCTCTAATTCACACATTTTGAGTATTGATTACAGACCTAATATATATTTTGGGAGGGGATAAAATTTAGTACCACTGAAAAATTAAGTAATCATGAAAAACGTAATTTGTATACTTGAACCTTTATTTTTACATTTTTTTATTAGAAACAAATTTATGATTTAAAGTTTTTAAAATGTAACATTTGATTCATATTATCTGTAAAATACCTTATAAATGTCAAAGCTTTGAATCAACATACAAATTTCAGTAAATTTACACTAAAATTGCTATTGTGAATCACTCGTTTGTATTAATTCAATCAAAAAAATTCTACAACGTGTTAAAACTATGAATTAACACAACAAAAAGCATTTATCACGTATATTTCAAAAATCTCACCTTAAGAATCTCTCATTGGATCTTGATTGTCAGAGGAAATTCATAATATATGATATGTATTAGGTTCACTATATATGTCTAAGAGTTTCGGGTAAGGTGCGTCATGCCTCAAGCATGGACTTCGGCGCCATTCTATGACGCGAGAACCCACACCAGTGTTGGGCTAGTAGATGTTGGCCGCCGTGCCACCTTATCTTGCCGAACGATCTTTTTTATTATTATTTTTTAAACAAGTGGGTATTGTGTTTTTGTGTGAGGTTTGTGTTTGTATTTATGTTTTGCCCGTGTTTTTTTATCTTTGCACTTGAGAAAGTTTTTTTTTTTTTTTTTTTTTTTTGCAGGTTGATGGGTGACTCAATGAGCCAAAGGAGGAAGAAGACGGTAAAAGTTTTGTATTTTTTATTTCACTTTAAACCTTGTTGTTATATAAGTTTACATTATTTGCTCTTGTTAGTGTTTTTCTTGCACCGTTAGTCTCTATTTTGTTTACACCGTTAGTCCTTATTAAATTATATAAATGAAAAAAGACTGGTGCCATGAAAAAAAATGTTAAGATGACATCACTTTTTTCTATAACACCAAACGATACCTAACGCTCTAAAGATGACTATGTTCATGGTGAGGCAAATTTAATGAAAACAAATGTCTAAGTTGGGTGAAAATTTTCAAAGTACCCTTATCACATAAAGTTGTTAAGAGCACCCGGTGTGGGCTCGTTTTCGCCCTTCGTCGTCCACCTTGGCATCTCGTCGACCCTCGTTGTGACACAGGGGTGTCTCGTCGAGGCTCGTTGTTGGCAACCAAATCGTTGGCACGACGAGTAAAGTTTTCTGACAAAAGTGGATTATACCATTTATTTGTGTTATTTGATTTGTGTTATATTAGTGTGTGTCTGTTAGTGTGTGTTTTAGTGTGTGTAATCAAGCGAGGAAGCAAGAAGCGCGGAAGAAGGTTATGTAAAGTGTTTTTGTGTGTGTGTATTTTGGGAAGAAGAAGGAGCAAAGAAAAAGGTAGGTTTTGTCTTTTCTTTTTTCTTTTTTTTAATTTATAACTTTTTTAGTATAAATTGTATTTTATTTTAATAAAACGAATTTAATTATTTGGAAATCGAATAAAAAATAAAGTGGTAGTGGTGGGCGCCGAATGAAGAGGTTGAGGTTTATTATGAGTGATGATGGAGTTTGTTTTTTTTAGTTGTAGAAAAATAGGATCTTGATGTATGGCGGGTGATTTACGCGACCTAACTTACCCCTCGTTTTGACACCTAGAGCTCTAAGCTTCAATGTGAAAGTAAATATCAACAATTCAACCCTTAAGGTTCTAATATTTTCGCTTTTCGCTTTCGCTTTTGGTTATGTGATGAATGGTGGGTATGTAAGAATGGGTGGAGAATGATAAGGTGAATTATGGCGGACAGAGAAAAAGTGGTTTTCCTCTTTCTTCTTTTTTTTTTTTTTTTTTTTTTTTTTTTTTTAATGAAATAAATTAAATAATTATGATATAGGCTGGCTAACATATATACAAGAGACGATCGTAAACGAGCTCAGATATATTATTCATGCAGTCGATTATCGACAGGTCTCTTAAACTTTATTTAGATAGCCCATTTATCATTTTCCTAAATTAAACGAATGGTTCTAAATTACTCCGTATAAGGTAAAAAGTATAATTCTACGATTATCGTTCGCGAAATTGTCGAGATCGGCGCCAGAACTCGTAGGATCGTTTGAGTTCACGTGTTTCATAACTAAACCGTTGTGGGATCGTGGTAGGATCGCGTATGTGGTAGGATCGTAAGTAAGATCGCAGGATCGCCACGCGATCCGAGTTCACTTTTTTTTTTTTTTTTTTTTTTTTAACTTTTTCTGTCTTTAAAGTCCATCCACTACAGCAAAAAAAAAACGCGTGTTTTACTAATGTCTAATAAGTAAACAATTGTTGTTTCACTTTCTAAATAGATTATAGTTTATCACCTAGTTTACTTTTCTAAATAGATTATAGTCTATTTAGAAATGGTATGTTCAATAATTTAATTTACTTTACTTCATTGTGATTAAACCAACCAAAGGGCATGTTTTGGAATGCCACTAATGAAATGTTTCGTTGAAATCGTGTAGATGGTACGTATGTTTTGAAACGTTTACGACTCATGTTATGTAATATTATTTCTAAATCGTTAATTTAACGATTGAAAATTGATTTTTGTGTGTTTTATTATTATTTTGGTGTTTGAAATTTAAACTTTGTCATTTTCAAGAGGATATTATATGAATTTATCTTTGACGTTGAGTAGAAATGTAAAACGGTTTAACTTGTTTGTCATTTATTTACAAACTATGACAAATTGATAGGATCGTAGGATCGCGATCCGATCCTACGATCTCGATCTTGCAAAGACAAAAACGATCCTACGCGGGATCACGATCTTAACAGCCTTGATGCATTGCAAAAGTAGTAAATTAAATGAAATTTTATCTAAATTACTTCTTCAAATTTTGGTATCAAATTTTTCTTCATTGGGTTTCATTTATAAACACCAACAATATCTAGTGTTATTTGCCTTAAAAAGGTGGATTTTGCATTTATCAAACCCGAACAGATCAATTATGAAATTTTACTACCCAAAATAATTCTTGTACTCGGTCGCAAGATGCCCCCCTTTAACTAAAATTTCTGAAAAAGTGAGAAGATAATTTATGAAATAGCCGTAAATATAGTACAGATCTACATTTTGTTTGGGTTTAAATGACATTTTTCTTGTTTACAAATACATAGAAATGCAATGATATACCCTGCAACCTTATTTTAGTTACAACTTTGTTACTCTCATAGTTTGATTTTGTTTCTAGCACCCCCATAGAGGGCTCGGTGAGGATGCCATCAACACGCCATAGGGAAACTTTAGATACGAGACGGCGCCATCTTCGTATGGCTTCTCGCCATTCGCACGCCAAATCGAAGTTCCGCCATTTGAATGGGTGATCGCCATTCGTAATTTTTTTAATTTTAAAGTTAACGCTTAAATGTAAATAAAATAAAATGAAAAAAGTAATACCGAATAATATGTTATTGGTGTGTTATGAGGAGGGTGTTTTAGTTATTGGTGTATTATTGGGAGGAGATGATGTACCGACGCAAGATACCAATAACGTTTATTAAACCTAACCTCACTCAGACTCTTAATACTAGATGCGAAAAATGTCAAGAATCTAATCCGGTATTTAAATTAGAGAGTTAATAAATTATAGTTTTCTTTTGACAAACAAACTATATTAGAGCACACCGTCCTCCTCGTGGTCCCTCTTCGCCGTTCATCACGGAGTCACGCTACCGCCGAGACAAGCGTGGTGGCTCATCGTGCGTCGTTGCTGGCTCGTTGTGACGACGATAGCAAATGTTCGACAAAAGTGAGTATAACGCTTAATTTTCAATTTCATCCGTTTATGAGTGAGGAGTTTGAGTTAGTGGTGGGCCCCAAATGAATATGTTGAGGTTTGTTATGAGTGAGGAAGGGTTTGTTATGGTTAATTGTGAAAAAATAGGATGCTGATGTGGCGCTGAGGTGGCACAAGGATGAACCTTAGGCTCGTTTTGACACCTAGTCCTCTTATTGTATAATCTTTATGCGTCAGGAAAAATGTGTCTTATTATGTGGTTGGTATATTAACATGAAACAAAGTTTCAAGTCACATGTTATAGATAGAAAAAAAAAAAAAAAAAAAAAAAAAAAAAAGGTAACACATAGGGACTAGTAACAAAATAAAACAATGTACGGAGCATTATATTTTTATTGATTAAGTCAGATAATAGAATGTATTTTTTAAAGTGTATCGTTTTATTACGTGTATTTTTAAGTTGTAAAATAACGCACTTTCATAGAAATATCTAATTTGAGTGCGTGTGATGGCGTCACACAGAAAGTCTTACACGTAGCACCATTTATAGCGTGACACGTCATCGTCACGTACCAAAATGAAACATTTATGAAAATACGTTGCTATTCTACAACTTTAAAAAAGTACACATACCAAAATGTCGCACTTTGAAAAATACATTTCTATTCTACGACTTAATCCTTATCTTTTACTGATAAAACTAACGTCACCAATTGTCGTATAAACGTGATTTATGTTTCTGAGAGATTTGTGTGAGCATAAGAGAACTCTAGGGGTGTTATTGTAAATTAACTTATTTGTACAAATTGAAAAGTTGAAAGAACGGTCGCTACAGTTTAGACTTGGCCAATGCTAATGACAACCATAAATATTGTGGTCACCCTTATCACATCGCCTTCTCTCTAAAACTACACCCCAACGACAAACAAGTAGTAAGCCAGGCGACTGCAACCACAACAAAAAACACACCCCATAAAAAATAATTAAAAGAGCTACACACAAAATGAAATTTTCGGTTGGGAAGCCAAGCAAAATATTGAAAAAATTAGGGTAGGATGCTCAAGATCCCATCAAGACTTGTGTATATTCCTATATCACATAATTCTTTGTTTTTTCGTCGGCGTGTTTCGCATCGATCAATCAAATTTTGTTGTACGTGTGGTTGCAGACTGATATACAACTCGTTTATGTCACTTACCGCTAAATTTTCATCTTTTAAAATCATGTTATGCAATATAAAGGAAGCATACATGATTCTTCGTATCCTGGTGACATGGTAACAACTTGTCGGTTGTTGTATAATACCCCAATGTCCTTGAAGAACACCAAAAACTCGTTTGACATCCTTTCGTGTACCTTCTTGTCGCCTTTAATAGAGTCCATGTTTGTCGTCTGTTGCCAGCGTAAAAGATTTGACAAAAGTAGACCATTGTGAGTAAATACCGTCAGTTAGGTAATACCCTTTGGCATATGTATGTCCGTTTACTTGAAATGGAACTTCAGGGCCGATATCATCAAGTAGCTCATCGAATAAAAGAGAATTATCTAAAACGTTAAGATCGTTATTCGTACATGTTATCCCAAAAATTGAATGCCAAATTCAAAAATCGATCGACGCAACAACTTCAAGCATTATAGTAGGGTATTTATTAACACCTCTGCCATATTGACCGTGTCATGATTTCGAACATTTTATCCATTTCTAATACATACAATCAATGCTTCCAAGCATTCCCGGTAACCCCATGGACCCTCTCATGGTTTTCATATAATTTTTGAATGTCATTAAACTCGGGTTTTCTCAAAAACTCAGTCGTATACAAATAAATAATGTACATACAAGTTATGTAGACTATTGTGTGAAGTATGTTCAGATATTTGTAGATATTCATCAAATGCATCAGGGGTTATGCCGTATGCCAATTGGCGTTTGGCGGCAGTGCATTTCATAATAACACTACAACTCATTTGACCCGGAGCATCAGGTTGGACTTCTAAGAATTTAAAATGATCGGGAAAAGGATCGTTAGTTTGAATATAAGTTTCAGTACGTTGGACTATTTCTAAAATAGCTTTGAGCTCATACGATATCGACGTCTAAAATAGTACTACGGATATTTGGATCATTTTCTTCATCTCCAAAATAGTCGGCAATGAAACGTTCTTTAGCAATATCACGTTTTCGGTAGATCAGATTACGGGTCTGGCATACGATGGAAGCTTGTTGTTGCACAGACTACATATACTGATACACTTGCGTCATGAAGTAAATGTCGGTTTCATCATCGACGTCAAAAAATTCGTTATTTTCATTATTCAGATCAATTGTTTTATAAAGAATGTGTGTTTAGATAGAGAGTTGTGTAAAAGATTTTTGAAAGTGATATGATACATATAAAGTGATTTTTTAATTAATTTTTAACCGTCGGTGGCTAGCCAACGACTAGTTTATCAATTTTTCATCAAACAAATGCGTGCTGCTTAGGCAACGTCCAAACCAACGTCGGCTCAGGCGGTATGGTAACGCCAGACCAACGCCCGCTACGTCAGACCAACGTTGCCCGCTGCGTTACGGTACCCTGTGCTCTTACACCATCTACAATGCATCAAGTTTTTAAGACTTGATGCATTTAATGCATAAGATATTTAATGACAAAAGCTTGAAGGAATACTTGAGCTTTATCAAGTCTTTGTTGAAAAGCTTTTCAAAAAGCTTTGTTGCAATGCAAAAAAACATTTTTAAAATACTTTTTAGTATAATGAAAAGCTTTTAACCACTTGATTCATTGTGGATACTCTTAAAGCAAAGGTGTGATGAAGAGCATTAACTTTTCATTTGGGCCCCACCGGGTGCCATCTCATTTCAACAATCCTACTTCAAAAATCCTCTCACTCATAACACAAAAACTAAGCCATTTGTGCACCACCCACCTAATATAAAAACACACACACCCAACGGATAGTTTCTCAAAGTTCTTTGTCTTTTTCTTCCTCACTTCCTCGAGCCCCTCTTGGTGTGGTGGCAAGCTAGTGGCGACAAACCACGAGCAGCCACGTAGGAAACGGCGACGGGATTCGCCACCACACTCCTTGCTCTTATTTACCACTCGCGTAAATTGCCATAAATGCAAGTCTTTACGGTTTACATTTAAATGAAAGATTAAGTCTTTACAGGTTACACTTAAGTGACAGATATATTGGTACCACAAGAAAGGGTCATTAAATGTAACCTTTCTGTAACATTTTTTAGTAAGTGTTGATAAAAGTAAAACTCTTAAGATTTAGTGACACTTTTGGGTAACACATATTTTCCAAATAGCGAAAAATATAACCGCGCACTTAAAAAAACGTACAACTACTTCACTTTTATCTATAACTTTTAGATTTAAGTTAAGGGGATGAGAAAAGTTCAATGCAGAACAGTTTTTTTCTAAATAACAAATCATGCGATCTCAGCCATCCATTTTTCTTATCAAATAAGAAAAACCCACTTTCATTCATTTTCTTAAAATTAAAATATCTCGCAAACCGTTAATTTTTACGCGAAACTAATTATATATCGCGATGAGAATTAAATTATCTTTATATAGATATCTGCGATATATTTTGACGATTTTTTTTCAAAATTTTGCCTGGAGGAATCACACGTGATTCAAAAATCACGTGTGATTTATTACTTTAAAATCACACGTAGCTTGTGAAATCACACGTGATTTCTTTGGCCAGGAAAATTTGAAAAAATGGTCAAAAGATATGTGTCAAGATATCTATAAAAGATAATTTAATTCTCGTCATGACGATTTATTTTCAGTAATAAGGTTTACCGCTTACAAGATATGTTGTTTTAAAAAAATGTGAAAATGTTTTATTTATTTATTTTTATTTTTTTTTTTGATGAAAAAAATGAATGGCTAAGATCGCATGATTTGTTCTTTAGATAAAAATTGTTCTGCATTGAACTCTTCTAATCAAGGGATCAATTTTAGACACACATATTTTAGATTAAATAACAAACCCACTTTCATCTCTTTTTTTTTCAAAAAATTAATATCTCTTAAACCGTTAATCGTTGAGCGTAAAAAATCACAACATCGCGACGAGTATTTAATTAAACCTTTATAGACGGGCACTTTAATATACTTTCGACAAAAAAAATTTCCGTCTTTTCATGTTTTTTCGTCTTTTTTCTTTTCCTTTCGTTTTTAAAACTTGCATGAGAAATCACGTATGATTAAACACTAATTTAAATATTCGAATATCTAAACATTTAATAAATTAACATAACTTATTCTACAATATTTTAAAAGTTTCATTTTTTTTAAAAACTAGACATTAATAGCTTTTCAACCATATATAACACATTATATTTCAAATTATAGATTAATCCAGTTAATTCATCAAAATTGGATTAAACACATAAAATCACATTTGATTTTAACCGCACGTGATCAGATGTGATTTTTACTACATGTGTTGTTATCACATGTGATTATATAAGTTTCACGAATGAACTGTCATAATATATAATTCAAATACAGTGTGTGATATATGGTTGGAAAGTAATGAATGTGTGTTTTTCATTACAAAAAACGAGAAAAGTTTTTTATTTTAGACAAATACTTATGTTAATATTGGTAAAGATGTTTAGTGTTCGAACTTCGATATTATTGTTAAATCACATGTCATATGTTATGTGAATTTCAATATCGAAAATAAAACGTAAAAAATGGGTCAAAAAAATTTTGTCGATAGTATATCAAAGTGTTCGCCTATAAAAAAATAATTAAATGTTCATCGTAAGGGTATAATTTATTTCGTCTCACGATAAACGGTACATTAGATATTTAAATTATAAAAATATAGGTGTAATTGAATTTTAATTTAAATATTTATTAATCTCGATCTTTTTTCTTAACAAAATGAATGACTGAAATTTTGTCCTTTGTATGTGATAAATTTTAGTATGTAACGAATGGAAACCGCACGATCAATGTGGATTCTTTAGGCCGTGAATTTGGATAGGACTATTTTTGCCAAATTGCTATAAAGGACTTACTTTGCAAATGACACTTAAACCTTAGGGACTATTTTGCCAACTTGGACTTACTTTGCAACAACACTTAAACCTCGGGGACTATTTTTGCCAACTTGTGAAAGTTGGCAATTAATGTCAGTGAACACCGCTTTTGACAAATGGCGTGGAGGCCTAATGCCCGCCTAATAGTATATACGAGTGATGAAACCTCGCGACGCGTGGATTCTTTAGACGTGAATTTAGATAGTGACTATTTTTGCCAAATTGCTATAAAGGACTTACTTTGTGACACTTAAACCTAGGGACTATTTTTGCCAACTCATAAGGATTTACTTTCTGACGACACTTAAACCTCGTTTATTTTCGCCAACTCATGAAAGTTGGCGTTTAATCGCGACACGTGTGTCAGTGAAGGCTTTCATTTCGACAAATAGATATATGATAATATAACTCTTATCTAATATTTAAGTGTAAGAAAAATACGTAGAAATTTTAGGGACTTTTTTACTAACTTTTCCTGACATGATGTTTGGGATATTATTTTGACTTTTAAAACAAAATTTTCTTCTTGGAAACCGTAAAACCATCCCAACCGCCTCAAACAAACGCACCCTAAAGTTTATCAAACCATTCCGCCCTTTCAAATAAAGTGGTACCATGTATTTAAGACTCAATGTTTGTCATAAATCATGGAATAGCATGTGTTAAACATTACAGAAACATATATAAAAAAGAAAAATCGATATCATGATAAAAAGAAAAAACTAAAGGTGACACGTACAAACTATTATATAGGTTTTCAATATGACCGCATACTTTCAACTTTTCTTACATGTCGCAACATCGACTATCAGACACCTTGTTGTTTTTATCATTTCATCTTTTTCCTGTGTTACATTAACAAGGAAATTAGGGCCCGTTTGGTTTGTAGATAGGTTTAAGATTTCGATTTCGATTTAGATTTGGGTTTAGATTAGGAGAGCGAAAATACATTATAAAATTGATAAATTATTATTTATAAAATTATTTATAAAACTGTTACTAGTATTATAAAAATAAATAAGATAAATATTTAAAAAAAAAAAACAAGAAAAAGACTGCCACAATTTATTACATCCACACAATACCATCAATAGGCCCAAAGAAGAAAAAAATGTAAGAAAGCCGCAATGTCCCACTAGGTATGATAAAATACCCTATGTAAGGGAATTATATCTCTATACTAATTAGCGTACATAGTGCAACCCAAACAAGTAGAGAATAATTAGGTGCATTAAACGAATGCGCATTAAACGAATGTTTGATAATTTAGAAAAAATTTCGGCGCTCGAGTGTCATTCTGTTACAGTAAGTCGCGGCGTTAATCGCTATCTTTAAGATTTGACAAAAATAGTCCCAGGCCTAAACGTCATACAAATTAAGTCCGTAGAATTAGTACTCATCTATAGAAATTTGGCAAAAATAGTCCCTAAAGTTTAAGTGTCATTTCTAAAGTAAGTCGCTTCAGCCGAAAATAGTTCCTAAGTTTTAAATTGATTTAAAGTTCTCATCCCAAACAAATTTTCCCATTATTCACCGGCCCAAATTCGCGCCTAAAGAATCCCATTGCATCGCGCGCTTTCCAACACTCGTTATTTATTGCTTTGTAATCGAATACTCAAAACAAACAAATTATTAAAAGATCAATCCACTCCATCAGAGTGATACCCTCTTATCAAACATCACCTTAATCTTGCATTCCCCAAAAAGAAAATAACACGGTAATTCAGAATAATCATATTATATATATACTAAACTCATCGTGACGATGAGCAAAGACTTCGCATTTAAACAGAACCCGCGTGCGCATGAACAAAAAAAAAAAAAAAAAAAAAAAAAAAAAAAAAAACTTTAGAAATTCATTCCCGTGAATAAAATGATCGAAGCGAACGACTTTCGTCAGAACGCGGGTTAACCCGCTAGTTATAAAAGAAAAACATTCCCTGTTTTTTGCAAGAAACCAATATCAATTAAGTCCTGTTTTTTTTTTTCTTCCAAAAGTTAGAATAGCATGTATAGAAAGCTCGAGCAAAGACATGGCATGTATTATACTATATACTAATAACCGTTTTGCGATCGTATAGGAAATAGGTTTATACATGTGGTGTTGGCAATCTTTTATTGGTCTATTACAAGGTTATACAAATGTGGCTATTAATGATTGGCCAAAGTGTGTTTCACACTTTACTGTTCACGTATTTCTTTGTAGTATAGGTTCAGTGTATGTAGTTAAGATGTACAGAAAACCCATTTCCTGTTGACATATATGCACTTTCTCCGATGCTAGAAACTTCTTGCTTTATACATGTGTTGTTGGCAATCTACCTAGAAAATTCCATAGAATCCATACTCTTCTTCTCCATACACCTCATAAACATCATATCTATTATCCCACCGTCTCACTCATCAAAGCCATATACAAAACCAAAACCAAAAAAAAAAAAAAACTCCTGATTCATCACCCTTAATCTTCTTCCACAACAACAAAAATGTTCAAAACAAAAGCTGCATAAGAAGCTTCTTGAAAAAAAAGGTAAAAAAAAAAAACACATGTAGAAATCACCATAAACTTCTGGTCATATGTAATTTCTTTTTACTCTTTATAATTCTTTATGATTTACTTTTTGTTATTTCATGATTTAATTTAGGTATTTGTTTTATTTTAATATGTATTTGAAATTAGGGTTTTTTAAATTTGGGGGTTTTCTTGATTTGTTTTGCAGATGGCCGTGCTGATGATCTTTGCAGCTAAGCCTATTCAGGTGTTTGTTTCCAACTTTGTTCTTACTAAAAATAATTTACTTGCGTATTTATGGTGTGGGATTACTTATATGTTGTGCATATGCATTCTTTACCGCAACCCGTATCTAGGCGGGGCAACCATACTACCTTGATTGTGGTTACAGCCATGGCAAGTGTTTGGTAACGGGAAGTGATTGTGGTACACATGACTTTTTTATATGCACACATAAAACTAAATCGAATGGACATTTGTGCCCTGCCTTCCTTAAGGTAATTTTTAGTTTTCTTTTCACATGACATTTGTAAACCTCATTCACCAAAAGGCATAACCCGTTCCTATATATTGCCAACCATTCAACCACATTCCATATGTTCCACTTCAGGTTAGTCTCAATTTTCGTCACCCTTCCAATCACGAAACCTGACTAACTATAACTCATCGTCACGCCGTAAATTATAAAACCAAGTTTATGAGTTATTGTTGACTAACTCATGTGTTTGTCATTAATTCATAGATTAATATATCTTTTGTGTTACATGTGGTCTTTGCAAATCCCAATACTAATAGAACGTGTGATTTGAGATGTTCATTAATCACTTATAATACGCTCGTAGTTGTCGTGAAGACGTGAAATTTTTGGGATTGTTGGTGTTACTTTTTTATTGTTAACGTGAAGTGATGAATGATAATTTAGTCTTCATTGATGTGTTTAATGCATGTTGTTGGTTGTGCATAGTTTTTCATGGACTGAATTAACTAGGTTTTACTTTCAGTTGGTTTTAAGTTATTCTATAAATGGGTCTTATATATGAAATCCCGACTTAACTATTCGATGTTATAAATTTTATGATCTGTTGATTATGGGTCGTTAATTGGGTGAAATGATTCATACGGATGAGAAAATAGAGTGATTGACTCTGAAGAAAAGATTGATTTTCCAAAGGTCAAAGGTTAAAATGTGAAAGGAAAACTTGATAAAGGGGAAGTAAGGGTATATATGTCAATTTAAATAAAATTTATGTGTGCGTATCAAACTTCTCCGTGTACATATCATTAGCCCAAATATATAGGACGAGGCAATGTTGATGCGCCATCACCGTTCAACAAGAAAAGTGGGGTTAACCGTAAGTCTATGATGTCCAAACCATAAGTCTTTGATTTATTTTATTTAATTCATGGTTTTGGAAAGCCTTCACCACTGGTGTTTCATTCTCTTGCAGGAACAGTGGAAAAATAAGAAAGCCAAAGCCATGGCAGTTTCACGGCCAGTTACATGGAACCTGTCGGTATAGATGCGTGGCGAGTTCTTGGATACAACTCTTCACCAAAGTGGCAAGAAAGGTAAAAGCACTTCTTTTGACCTCAAATTGGTTGATGTTATTATGTCTTTATCTCCCAGGTCAAATAAGTTAGCTTAAAAGAGTTCGACTAAAAGAAAATGACCAAAAAGGATTGAAAGTCATAAAAACAATGAATTCAAATGCATAAAATCTTTTAATGGCTTTACTAGCAAAAATTGTAGACTGTCATGGTAGTAAAATAGCTTCTTAATCATATTTAGCACCAACTGTTTATAGAATTAATTGAAAATAAATTAAACTCAACCTCTACTCAGACAAACATGTCGTGATCCTTTCACCAACTTTTTCATTTTCCATCAGAACGACGTAAGAATCTGATTTTTATTTTTGCATTTTTCTAATACATGTGTATTTGGATTATGTAACAAGAAACTGGAATGTAATACATGCAGCAACTGAGGCTGATATAGAAAGCAGCATGTTACTAATCTGCATAATTTACTTGATCATACTGTATATAATATTCGACGCTAATTTTGTTATATCTGCAGGTACCAAATATGTAATACCTAGGTATGTGTCGAGCGTAATGACCAATTAATTTGTTGTTGTCAGGGTTGTGCTGAAAACGTGGGAATGAGGTTATGGGGATCATGTGCAGGGTGTGGCAGAAATTGGTAAGATATCTATCTTTGTTTGCTAATAAAGTAATAAGCATTCAAGAATTATAGAATGACCTCATCACAAATTCAGAATGAACACTTACGCTTTGCATTCCATGTAATTTTCTGGTATTTTTGTTGTATGAGATTTACATACTTTAGTTTGTATTTGTTAACTTGCATTCCGTATTGTGTTATAGGAAGATGAGAAGAGAAATGACAAAGGTGCTAGAAGAACTAATACTAACAGGTAAAATAACAGCTTTTGTCTTCCTTTTTTATTTTTATTTTTTATTTTTTTTATATATATTTATAAAGGATGTTTGCCTGTTTGGGATTATTAATTGTGGTTACTAAAGGATTGTTTACTAATCGTGGTTATCTTAGATATGTTTTACTTCATTCTGTAGTTGAGTGTCTCATCTATAAAAACATTAGTTTTTGGAGTATAAGCTCCGGTAAGCAAACCCAAACACCCCTGGCGCATTTTCAGTTAATTGCAGGCGCCGACAACTATTAGTACTTACACGCTAAAATTTGCTAAAAGCTTTATAAGTTCTTCACTTTATGTCAATTTGTATAACAATTCTCTGCTTAAAAGTTTATTGGCAACATAAAAGTTTAAGGGGTTTAAATATGAGAAGTGTGTGTTTAGTGGGTTGGTTCAGATAGTGGATTCAGGGGCAGGGTTCAGTGGGTTTATTCCGGTAGTGAATTTTCTTCCGGTGTTCATTTTCTTAGACCCTAGAATTGCTAGATCTTGCTTTTCTAAAAAAAAGAATTTCTAGATATTTGCGAACAAAAAGGGGTTTAAATTTGAGTCTCCAATGGCCTGTGAGTATTAAACATACGAAGGATGCATTAACGTATATTGTGCAAATATTGTCTTTTCCTCATTAAGTCACTTAAGTACTCTCTTTTGTTGCAATAGTTGATATTTTTTGAAAGCCATTATTTGTCCCTTAAGAGTGGTTAAGAATAAGCATGCTGCTTGAGTGGCTGACACCAGGTTTGTTCTGTCGCAGATGAATCCTAATATGTGATATGTTGAACTTGATGATGAATGATAATTTAGTCTTCATTGATGTGTTTAATGCATGTTGTTGGTTGTGCATAGTTTTTCATGGACTGAATTAACTAGGTTTTACTTTCAGTTGGTTTTAAGTTATTCTATAAATGGGTCTTATATATGAAATCCCGACTTAACTATTCGATGTTATAAATTTTATGATCTGTTGATTATGGGTCGTTAATTGGGTGAAATGATTCATACGGATGAGAAAATAGAGTGATTGACTCTGAAGAAAAGATTGATTTTCCAAAGGTCAAAGGTTAAAATGTGAAAGGAAAACTTGATAAAGGGGAAGTAAGGGTATATATGTCAATTTAAATAAAATTTATGTGTGCGTATCAAACTTCTCCGTGTACATATCATTAGCCCAAATATATAGGACGCAGGCAATGTTGATGCGGCCATCACCGTTCAACAAGAAAAGTGGGGTTAACCGTAAGTCTATGATGTCCAAACCATAAGTCTTTGATTTATTTTTATTTAATTCATGGTTTTGGAAAGCCTTCACCACTGGTGTTTCATTCTCTTGCAGGAACAGTGGAAAAAATAAGAAAGCCAAAGCCATGGCAGTTTCCACGGCCAGTTACATGGAACCTGTCGGTATAGATGCGTGGCGAGTTCTTGGATACAACTCTTCACCAAAGTGGCAAGAAAGGTAAAAGCACTTCTTTTGACCTCAAATTGGTTGATGTTATTATGTCTTTATCTCCCAGGTCAAATAAGTTAGCTTAAAAGAGTTCGACTAAAAAGAAAAATGACCAAAAAGGATTGAAAGTCATAAAAACAATGAATTCAAATGCATAAAATCTTTTAATGGCTTTACTAGCAAAAATTGTAGACTGTCATGGTAGTAAAATAGCTTCTTAATCATATTTAGCACCAACTGTTTATAGAATTAATTGAAAATAAATTAAACTCAACCTCTACTCAGACAAACATGTCGTGATCCTTTCACCAACTTTTTCATTTTCCATCAGAACGACGTAAGAATCTGATTTTTATTTTTGCATTTTTCTAATACATGTGTATTGCGATCGTATAGGAAATAGGTTTATACATGTGGTGTTGGCAATCTTTTATTGGTCTATTACAAGGTTATACAAATGTGGCTATTAATGATTGGCCAAAGTGTGTTTCACACTTTACTGTTCACGTATTTCTTTGTAGTATAGGTTCAGTGTATGTAGTTAAGATGTACAGAAAACCCATTTCCTGTTGACATATATGCACTTTCTCCGATGCTAGAAACTTCTTGCTTTATACATGTGTTGTTGGCAATCTACCTAGAAAATTCCATAGAATCCATACTCTTCTTCTCCATACACCTCATAAACATCATATCTATTATCCCACCGTCTCACTCATCAAAGCCATATACAAAACCAAAACCAAAAAAAAAAAAAAACTCCTGATTCATCACCCTTAATCTTCTTCCACAACAACAAAATGTTCAAAACAAAAGCTGCATAAGAAGCTTCTTGAAAAAAAGGTAAAAAAAACACACATGTAGAAATCACCATAAACTTCTGGTCATATGTAATTTCTTTTTACTCTTTATAATTCTTTATGATTTACTTT
>CM040246.1:25217819-25273491 GCA_022545495.1 Chrysanthemum lavandulifolium
GTGATCATTTTCTTACTCGTTTTTCTTTTAGTAAAACCCATTTCTAGATAGTTTATGGGTGAAAATTAAAGGTGCGTAACGTCTTTTAATTCTGTATCTAGTTAATATATTTTGTTAAAGGTGAAAATTATTAGCGTCTTTCAATTCATTCGATCTGGTAATATGGCCTTGTTGGTAGTAGGTTCTGGGGTCGCATGGCGAAAAATTTGTGATTAGTCTCTGGATTTGACCGTTAAATGATGATAACGACAGATTAAAAAAAAAAAAAAAAAAAAACTTTTAAAAAAATTTACTTTTTTAAAAAATTTCAAAAATTTTACGTTTTTTTTTTAATTTAAAAAAATTTACGTTTTTAATAAAAAAACTTACGTTTTTAAAAAATAAAATAATAAATTTAAAAAAATTAAAAAAATATTAACGTTTTTTTTTTAAAAAAAATTCGTTTTTTTAAAAAAATTTACGTTTTTAAAAATTTTTACGTTTTTTTTTTTTTTTTTTTTAAATTTTTAAAAAAATAATTTTTTTTTTTTATATTTTATGTTTTTTATAAAGTTTACGTTTTTTAAAAATTTAAAGTTTTTTTTTTTTTTTTTTTTTTTTTTTTTAGCGGTCGTTATTATCTAAACGGTCTGTCCTAGAAGACTAACTCTTGAAATTTTTCGCCAATGACTCGTAACTCGCTACCAACAGTCATATTACTAGATCAGTGAAATTTGAAAGATGTTACCAATTGACCTTCACAAAATATATTAAATAGATGTGAATCTAAAAAGACGTCACAGACCTTTAATTTTTTCACCCTAATTTATTTGTCTTTTTTCTTGTCGTAAAGGGTGCAGATGGAATATCGGTGATGGTCGTAGTGTGAATGTATTGAATGACTTTTGGGTCAATGATCACAGAAGTTTGGGTCCAAAACTGAATAATTCTAATGTTGATCAGGTTCATGATTTGATTAAATCTTGAAGGTGGTGGTTGGAGTCATAGCTATTGTCTTCAATTTTCGCATAATATTGCAAACAAGATTGCATGTTGTTTTGTAAGCAAGTCAATAAATGATCTTCTCTAATTACATAATAATCCAGGAGTACAAATTTCATGCAAATATGCTTATCTCTTGGCACTTGAAGTAGATGAAGACATGGTCTGCGCTACCATCTCTGATGACTCGATTAACCTTCGGCGTGTTGTGTGGAAAGCGAGAGTCTCTAGTAAGTCAAATTATTTATGTAGCGAGTCTAGAATAATTATGTAGCTACTACGACCACCCACGGTCTCGTGGGTTTAATCATATATCTTCTTGTACTCATTGTGCGAGACAACAGAAAATTAAGCACATATCTTGTTCAAATGCTTGATAGCAAAGGATGTATGGGATTGTCGTAATGTCAGTTGTTTTTTTATGATACACAAGGGGCTATCACATTTCAAGATTTTTGTCAGGTAATTCTTGAGAGTTGTCCAACCGAATGGGAGATATTCATGATGATATTGTGGGGGTTGTGGACGAAAAGTAACAAACAGTCTTCATGGCCAATTGAATGGTTTGGAGGTAACGTGGAAGCTATAGCGAAATTGGTTTTATCAGACTATCACAAGGAAAATCAAAGAGAAATTATTAGCGGCACTAGTGAGGTACATAATACTCATATGGGTGTGTGGTTAAGACTACACGTTGAGCACATAAAATTAACTGTGATGCTACATGGCGAAAAAGAGTGCAGTAAGGCGGGTTTGGGCTTTGTCGTCCGTGATTACAATGGCGAGGTCTTATTTTCGTGCTCGAGTAGAATGTTATGCAAGTTTCTCTCGAAAGTCAAGCAAAACCATTCATTGGGCTATGAGTCATGCACCCGGTAGAGGGTATTCTTAGGCTATCTTGAGACGACTCGTTATGTATAGTTAAGGCACTTTATGAAAAAGTCACCTTACTACAAATTGTGAGTCTTTTTTTCTGATATATTATCCCACTCAATGGCTTTTAACATCTGTAATTGGTCTTTTGTTAAAAGGGATGAAAATAGGTTAGCTCATAGCATAGTTTTAAAAAGCGCGCCTAAGGCGCCTCAAGCTCAAGCTTGCTGAGATTTTTTCGGATCGAGTCGCACACATGCATAAGGCTCACAAAGGCATAGCCTTAGGCTTTAGAGCCTTGTGCCTAGGCTCGCCCATGAGAGGTGACTAGTTTTGAACCTTTTTTTCAAATATAATATTCATCAACCTCATATGTTAGTGAAACCTAACCTAGGAAACTAACTAAATCATACAATTTGAGGTTTTATTCTTCAATTCAGTGTACATCATACAAACATATCCTTCAATTTGGTGAGATAATGAAATGTCATCATGCCATCATCTTGAGACATTGATTGATATTTTGGTTTAATTGAGATTTGTTTTGATAAATTAAGTATTTTAATGTTATTTAAGTCATCATTAATACATAAATTGTCATAAAACTTTCAAAATTTTATTCAATTCATTGCGCATCATATTCATAAAGCCCGCGCCTTGATCTGCGCCTCGCCTCAAGGCTCCATAAGCCCTTTTGCGCCTTAGTGCGTCTTGAGCCTTTCAAAACATTGGCTCATAGCATAGCTTCTTTTTTGTTGAGTTGTTCTCATGAGATTACATTAAACGACGGTGTTTCAAGTTGTACGAAATGTACTCTTATCTAATATGGAGCGATATCTCCTCTCCTGTTTAAAAAAAAAAGAACATGTGCCATACTTAGCTAAACATGTTTCGATCAATTTACAACGTCATTAACCACCTAGATTTCAAAGCAAAACACACAACTCATCTCAAACTAGCTTGGTTCTAAATTTTAGAATAATAAATTTAGTCTGATGTTGCTAGTGAATTCCATACACCATACTATCGCCCATACTAAGAGCATAGGGTATCGTGGTTCAGCCACTTCTCTTCATTTAGCCCATACGCGCCACATCACATCAACACATTTTCTTAAAAATCTCTTCAATCACAATTAACCCAAACCTCTTCGTTTGGGCCCACCTACCCTCATTTTATTTCTTTTCCATATTTTTCAACACAAGAAAATTCATTTCATTTAAATAAAATTACAATCTGGTGGGGTAATATTTGAATTGAAAAGAAAAAAAAGTAACCGCTTAATTCAAGCGGTAATATTAAACGTTAATATTTCAAAAGTTTTTTTTTGTCTTCTTCCGTGTCGTTGGGGTGGCGAAGGTGGAAGCGGCGAGGGAGGTGGTGTCGTGACGAGGGTCGGCGGTGGGTGGCGGCCATCCACGTTGGAGTGGCGAGCAGCTGACTCTGACACTCTATCTTCTAACCATTTTAAATAACATAATAGTGAGATACTCACAAGGCCACAAGATACAAATTACAATCCAAACCAATGTGTAAGTAGTAGGATTCTTCTAGATATATAGATAGTAAAACATTGTAACCTTTTGAATAGTATTCGGGTGTAGAATACGGAATTGGATCCTCTCAAGTTGAGAGATCTGATTTATTTCGAGATTGGATGATTGTAAGTAATTGAATTTGATCAAATGATTCAAATCAAAAGAAGTTATTTGATTTAATCATTTAATCAAATCTAATGACTAATAATAACACAAGTTAAATTGTACCGTTGAAAGGATCACACTCCCGTAAAATACTGACTCTTGTGTTATTTTGGAAAGTAATGAAAGTTACTCCGTATATGAGTGGGGTAAATATGTTAAGAAAATAGACATGACATGACAAGGACGACAAGGTCCTACTATACGGTGAACATGGCAATGGTCTTTACTACACAATTAACTTTGTTTCCAAATACTCCAACATATTATTTGGTCCACTTTTGAACCATCGAGGCTCTAGATGAACTACACCGTGAGTTCCTTTAGTACTTTATATCGTACCTTTTCATATATCGGTGGTTCAAAGCTTCTCACATTGATCAAGTGTGAATATGAACCAAAGTGCTTTGGCTCAGGTGGTACCAATCTTCGAGAAACTTATATGCGCATTAGAGAGATTTTGTGAATAAAATGTCAATGGTTAAAGTCTTGGCTCTTACTCACTTCAGTTGGTTTCACACTAGGCTAAGAAAATTGACGGAGCTATTTCTTATTAGATGAATAATAGTTGGTGCCAAAAGACACCCGAAGTCAGGATGTTCTCGTCTTTTTACACATTTTTGTGAAAGGGTGTGAATATGAAAGTTTAAAAGCGTTATCTGATTATTAATTATACTATAGTATAGTAGTATTTTATAAAGGGAATATATTAAATTACTGATATTTTGTAATAATTAATTCTAATATTGTCTTAAAATTGTGGGTCACGACTTCTTTTGTGGGTCACGAATTATTTTTAGGGTCCTCGATTGATTCTTGTATATTTTTGGTGGAGGATTGTAGTTAGTTAGCTACAAAATTATGTAAAGATATCACTTTATAAAACAAATGGATAATAAGTGTCACGTGAAATCTTATTTTAGTTAGGCAAGCAAATTTTTTTTGAAGTAATAAAAGGATTGTAAAACCAAATCAAACATCGATAGGCGTTGTATACTTAAGAGATAAAGTTAAAAAGTATGCACAAAAAGGTTTTATTCATCGATATGCGTTGTACAGACAAGGTAACGTAAACAATCTTCTGTTCATAGTCACCATCGAACAACATCGATAAAAGACGAGATAAAACATGCAGAGAGTTGTATACTTAAAGAAATAAAGTTACAAAGTATACACACAAAAAAAAGGTTTTATTCATGTTTTAGACAAGAATTTTAGTGCGTTTAATTAGAAAAAGTGTTATTTCTAGTAATTTAATGACTTAGTTAGTTAATACATTTTTTAATGTGAGAAGAAATTATGTATTCATTAACTTCACGGTAACATGTACTCAACGTACACAAGATTTAAAATCTCTTAACGTTCACTGTAATTGTTTAATCTCAATCATACTATTTTATTAAGCTAATTAAGTTGCGATAAAATAATAAAAAGTAAGTGAATAAACAACATTAGATTGGTGACATAATGGAAAAAGTGTTGGAATAAAATATTGTTGGATTTGGTCACGTATCACGTGGTAGACCTTGTGGTAATTGCTACTAACTCTTTAAACTATTGCTAGTCCTCAAAGCCATCATCAACTTGCATTTACTTTTTAACTTTCCAATTAGCTAGTGTCTTAATATTATGATTAGGGCTGCTAATTATTTAAGAGTTTCACTGTTTCATAGTTTTGTTTTTCTTTCCGTGATGATATAAAATGAATATTCCCTTAGGTTTTGTAGCTAAAACCTTTATATACAATGACGTTTACCGTGTAACATAAACACAAATAAATTATATTGCAAGTTTATAAACATGCTTTTTCGTTTAATGTATCTTGTGAAAGTATTAAATGCGTTAAATGGTGAGACTTAAAATAAAATTTTTCGATGAATAAAGTATTTTAGTTTATTATTTTCTTTTAACAATAAATTTACTGGATATCAAAATTTCGTATAGCGCATGCCGTTCGAGACTCGAACCGATGACCGAGTCCGCTCGACTCGAGCCCGTTTGGTCCGGATCCGTTCGGACTCAAGCCCATTTACCGTTCTTGGTTCGAGCTGAATATTGTATAATGTCTTTGGTATTTGTAGTAGTGAAATTTAATCGAAAATTGTGTTTAATTTGGTTGTACTGATATCTTAATAATTTGTATTTTATGTAAGATGTGTTTTAATAACTTATTAATTGTATTTAATAACCGGTTAAATAATTGACTAAATTAAATAGCATTAATGTGGTGTTTTGTTGTACACTATGCTTCTTGTCTTGTACGTATGAAAATTATGTGCATTAAAGTGTTGTACACCATGTTTCTTTTCTTGTAAGTAGTAGTCATTATAGTCATTAATAACGTCTTTGACCACTTTAATAACATTAATGTTGTAAGTCTGAAAATAAGTCTGAAAATTACACCATGCTTATTTTGTTGTACACTATGCTTATTTTGTTGTAAATCTGAAAATTGGTTGCAGCTATTGTACTTTGTGCTTAAATGGTTGTAAATTTTGGTGAAGGGGTGTTTTTAATAGCATTAATGTTGTTTGATAGAATTTTGGTCTTAAAATAACACAACGCTTTATTTTGTTGTACAATATGCTTACTTTGTTGTAATTCTGAAAATTGTTTGTATTAAAGTGTTGTAAACCATGGTTAATTTCTTGTACGTCTTAAAATTAAGAGTGAGATGACTTCGTGCATTATATGTAGTATAGATATAGATATTATATCGATTCTGTTGTCTTGGGACATATTAATGGATAATATGTTATTGATTATAACTACTTTGTTTTTAGCAAGGTTGCAAAATCGTGAATCGGTAGTCGGGCGGTCGACTCCCCTGTAGCTTGTAATCGGTCAAGGCGGGATTAATCGGTGATTAATCGGATTGGCATTTTCGGCAAGTTTTGAGTATTTTCGGCGAGATTTGGGTATTCTAGACAATACTTTCCTTGAAAATCATCTTGTAACAGATATAAACATCAAATATAATTGATTAAAATTTGTTCAAGACAACTTTTGTGTATTTCCAACAAGATTTGAAAGTTTTCGGAAAATTTGACCATCGTCAACAGTCGTTGACCGCCATTGACCGTTGTTGACCTATTTGTTTTACCCAGTTATATAAATCGGCAAGGTTGGTGCCCAGTAGCACCTGATCGGTGATTAATCGGCCTTGTAGGCCTTGTTTTGCAACACTGGTTTTTAGTTTTGTTTTTATAAAGCTTCTATATATTCACGTACTCAAATTAACTATACTCGTAACACTAACACCTGCTCAACACTCTCGTGCAAATTAGATCGCATCTAGAACTTAGAATCCTTGGATTTAAGCTAAAAGGCTCAAGTTAAATGGGATGTGGAGGGTAGGCGTGAGCAACGGGTCAAACCCGACCAGAACCGACAAAAACTGGCTCGACCCGAAAACCGACATAGGAAAAAACACAAACTTAGAAATAGATATCAAAACCGAACCGAATAAGATCGGTTCGGTTCGGTTCAATCTGATTTGGTCGGATTGTCTATTCGAGTCGGTTTCGGATGGATTTGCTCGACCACAGTGGAGGCGATGAGAACTTGAAGTTTTTCATGGTATGATTAACTCGAGGAGAATGTATCAAATGATTTAAGGCATAATGCATGAGGGTGTTTGGATTACTGATCCTACTCTTATTAAATTGGCATTCTTGAATATCTATAAAGAAAATTTTAATAGTCATGACCCCTTGATAAGTTTTCCTCCCTTTGGGGCTGAAAAACCTTATGTGACATAGATCACGATTAGTTAGAATATGTGGTTTCGTTGGAGGAGATTCGGGCTTCAGTTAGGGATTGTATTAGTCAAAAAGCGCCAGGTCTGGTTATTCGTTTTTGTTTGTTAAGAAGTTTCAGGACATCTCGAAACTTGATATTCAATCTTTTGTGTTCATGTTCATCGAATCAGGTTTGTTTCCTCAAGGCACTAATTCGGATTTCATTACTTTGATTCCTATACATTAAAGATTATAGATCTATATCCTTAATTGGTATTCACTATAAGATTATCGCTAAACTTTTAGCAAACCGGTTATCCAAGGTTATCGATTCTATAGTTAGCCATGTGCAATCCGCGTTTATTTCAGGTCGTCATATTCTTGATGGTCCTCTTATTCTAAGTGAGATCATCGATAGGTATAAGAAGCTATAAAAAGAAATTGTTGTTATTCAAAAGTTGAGTTTGAAAAAGCATATGATTCGGTGAGTTGGAGATTTTTGGATCATGTTTTATGCAAGTTGGGTTTCGGTTTCAAATGGCCAAATTCGATTAATGCTTTCTTATATTCGGCTAAGACATCTATTCTTGTGAATAAGGCCCGCTTTGGAGTTTCGTTAAAGAGAGGTTTAAGGAAAGACGATCCTTTGTCACCTTTCTTGTTCATCATTGTAATGAAAGGCTTGCATATTGCTCTAAGAGACGCTTTGGTTGCAAATATGTTTCGAGGAGTTAAGGTTGAACCTCTCGGAATTCAATTATCTCACTTAATTTATGTTGATGACGTGATTATTGCATCTGAATGGAATTAAAGAGATATGGAAAAATATAATTAGTGTACTTCATGTTTTCTATATTGCTTTTGGTCTCAAGATCAACAATTCAACATTAATAAGTCCAATATATATGGGGTGGGCGTTTCTTTGGATAAGGTTGTTCAAATGCCTGCGGATTCGGGATGTATGGTTGTCCTCCTCCCGTTAACATATGCCTATAGGAATTAACATGAGTCGTATTGTGAACTGGAAGGTTGATAACATCAAATAGTCCTGAATATTAAGTGTCAATTTCCCCCATTAATGCTCGTTATTTATATAATTTATATGGATTTACGCTTGTTTTCCACTTTCAGGTAAATTACGAGCATTGGAGCTAAAGAGACGCGAAATGGAAACATTACTAAAGATGTATCACAAGATGCTTATTTTGAAGAAGTTACGGCGTAACTCATCTCTCATTACGCCGTAACTATTGCGTGACCCGAAGTCCAACTTATCAAGAGGTTACGGCGTAACTCTTCCCAAAGGTTCTGACGTAACTCCATTAGGTCAAAAGAGGTTCCACGCCATCGATACTTAAGCGTAACTCTCGCATCACTTACGGCGTAACCGGTTTATTGAAGACTACCGCGTAACCACTTATAAGGTTACGCCATAACTAGCCGATCTAGTGCATTTCGATGAAATTGAAGATTACGGTAACTCCTCTATTGGTTCTGCCCGTAACCCGGACACAGCCTATAAATACCCCGAATTCCAAATTTCAAAGCATCCCATTCCACACACAACACTCACGAGAACGTGGGAAAAAGCTCAAGGAGGTCTAGGAAGCATCTGGAGTGTTTCGAGGAGAAGTCACACCATTCGATAAGCTTTAGCGTTTATTATTTCTTTACTTTCAATTCATGTATTTCATACCTTTGAATATTGAATTGATTTGCATGATTAATATGAGCGCTAAGCACCCTTTGGTGCTAGCCTAGTTATGATTCCTTAATTGTTTTGTTTGCGTTTACTTTTACTTCCGTACAATTATTTCTAAGTGTATGCATGCATAGTTCTTTGGTAGTCACCCCGGTTGGGTAGTTTTGAATCGCGATGAGGCCAATTTCCTAGGAGATATGACCAACTAACCCTAGGTGAGCTTTGAGATGGGAAGGGTAAGATATGACCAACCGACGACCACTTCTACTTGTGCGATTTAACCAACGATCACTATCGTTTGGATGAACTTAAGAATTGGGGGGTGTAGTGTCTAAGTTCCTAACGGATGGGCACTCACTATTTAGAATCTAGCATGTAGCGGTACCTAATGACTTCGGCTTGGGGACCGGGAACAACAGGACTTATGATGGTGGGCTGATTTCTCACAATGGTGGCATCTTTCTTTGATAGGTTAGGGCGAATTGACCAAATGTTGTCCTCTCGAATTTGACCCCACCAAGTAATTGAAAGTAGGTAGAGCGTAGACATAACTATCTAGGAGGATTAACTAGGTTAGCACCACTATTCTCTATTGATTTCCTTCACACATTTATTTTATTTTACTTTATATTACGCATTAGTAGTTTAATTAATTAAAACCCTATCAAACCATTAATATTATGTGACAATTAGACTTAGTAATTATCAGACACACATAGCTCTTGGGACGACATCGGCTTTACCATTTACTACACTACACACGATCGGGATACACCGCCTGGTTAGTGCATAAGGTAGACCATAGGTATAGCGAGACACTATAAATATTAAGACACAGTCAAGAAAACCGCATCAAAGGTGTCAATAGATCGGTTCAAGACTAGTTTATCTAGTTGGAAAGCAAATATTTTATCAATAGGTGGTCGTCTTACCCTTATCAAATCGGTTTTAGGGGGTCTTGGAATTTATTGTATGTTTGTATTCAAGGTTCCTGAAACGGTAATAAAGAAGCGCAAAAGTTTGCATGCTTCATGGATTAAATGGTCGAATGTTTTAGCCTCATTCTCAAAGGAGGTCTAGGACTGGGAAGTCGCAAAGCCTTCAATTGTTCTCTCTTATTAGAATGGAGATGGCGTTTGTTAAAGAACCCTGATGTGTTGCTGGTAAAAGTGATCAATTCGATTCATGGGGTCAAAGCGAGGATAGATAGAAATAGGTGTCAAACAAATGGTTTATGGGCTAGGATTGTTGCCTCGATAAATCATCTTCACTCGAGTGGTCTTGGTCCTCTAAGTTCTAGTCGATATAGGTGGGGTACGAATATATGAATCGTTTTTGGAAAGATACGTGGTTAGGAGATACGCCTCTTTGTGATTGTTTAAACAGGTTGTTCCACTTAGAGAAAAACAATGACTGCTTGGTTCGTGATCACATTTCCAGTGGGTCTTAGGCGTGGGATTGGCTTAGAAAGATCAATGTTGGGAGGGCGCAAGCTGATTTCATCCGTATCTTAGAGGAGATCAGGTTTGTGGAGGTGGTTCAAGATGGTGATGCTTGCATGTGGTCTCTTTTCTCGATGGTTAGTTTTCAGTGAGTAGTGCGAGGCGCCACATCGATTTATTGCATGCTTCCTTCTAGGTCTCCATGTACGAGATGGTGTAAGGTTATTTTGAGGAAGGTAAATTTTTTTATGTGGCGTTTATTTTTGGACTTGTTGCCCCATCGTTTAAACTTGTCCTCTTGGGGATTGGATATTCAGTCGATTGTGTGTTCGATTTGTAACGAGCAAGTGGAGTCTATCGATCATCTACTCTTCTTGTATAACACGGCTTGGAATGTTTGGAGGCTTATTCGTTTATGGAGTGGCTCGAAGATCCTGGTTTTGAACTCTCTTGGGGACCGATATAATTGGATTGCGTCATGACACGCTTCAAAAGAGTCTAAGATCATGCGTATGTCATTTTTGTTGTGACTTGTTGGGTGTTATGGCGCAATCGAAATAATGTCACTTTCAATTCTCAATATTTGAGGAAGTGTGACATTTTTTATAACATTTGTATTTTTTCTTTTTCTTTACTTAAGTATAGAGGTAAAATCTGTAATAGTTAGAAGGATTGATTAAACTCGCCCTTATAATTTGCTAGCTTTTTTGTTAGGTTTTCTTTTAATATAAATTGTTGTTAAAGAAAATAATAAAAATTTGCAGAATGGTTTTGAGTTTTGACAGTTAATTGTTTGTCACTCTTTAGTCATGTTAAAATGACTAGAAAACAATAAATAACATGAATGAAAGACCATGCTACATATAGACTGTTGGAAAATGAGTTTTGCAAAATGAGTTTTTGCAAATTTTGGACACTATTTAATATATGTATATGTTATATATATTTATGTTTCTTAGTAGCTTTGCGTTCTCCTCGACGAGAGCTTCGCAACGAGCTAAAGCGTGTCCAAAATGGAGTTAATATGAATGAGATATCGTGTCTCAAAGTGGGACACGTGAAACAAAAAATATGGAAAAGTGGGAGTATCCCACATCGCCCAAAATAAAGTGAAACCTTGTTTATATAGAAATCTTGATATGAACCTTCAAATTGATTTGTTGGTTTTACTCCAACACCTACGTGCGCAGCAGCGGGGGGTGCGATTTCGAGTTTCTAGGCCAAAATGGGTTGAAGCTTACGAACTCATGCGAGCCAGCGACCATGGACACGAATGCGACTCAAAGCCTCGCGATACGTCGTATCTTTTCTTTGCTGATTCGGGTTTCCTTTGTCCGAATATTTTACGTAAATCTATTTAAGGAATAGATTGAAACTTGTTGACAAAGTTTAACGAAATATTTGTGTGTAATTAAGATATATGCAAATCGTTTTATTAGTTAGCGATTATGCATATCGGTTTATTATTGGCGATATCTTGTCTTGGTGAACAAGATAGGTTTAGCCTATATATAATAAACGCCTCATTCGATTTTAGACATAGAAAACGCAGCTCCAACACGAAGCGTTCCAAAGATTCTTTTCGATCGAAACGCTCAAGCTTTCCGTGATCTTTCGGGCAAGTTGTTTAGTCCGGTACGTGCAGCATGTGCGTCGTTGTACCACAGGGAAGCAGATCGGCGAATCTGCTTTTAGGGAATCGTATTCAATCTGAGCCTCGTTCGTGTCTTTACTTTGCTTTTGTTTATTATACGTCTATCTTGGTTTAAAAATGCGCGCATCATTGCGCAAATTGCACGCATCATTGCATTGCATTTGAAATTTTGCATCATGATAGCTAATGCTAGGCTATCCCAGATTGCGCTCGCAATCGACCGCAATTTATTGCAATTGTGTAATGCTAGCAATAGTCGCAATTAGCGCAATTTGGAATTTGGGCTATTTAGATCATGTTAATAAAGCTTCACTTATAAATAAAAGGGTTTAGTCATGAAATATATAACCAAAACATACGCATGTTTAGATTTATGAAATTCATGATTACCGGTATATGAAATTGGATCATGTCTATGCTATTTTAGTGCTTATAATTGTATTACCCAGTAGTTCAATACTAGTTAAGACATTGTGCACTTTCATATGCTTAATATTGCATTTGAAAACTTAAATTCTTTTCAATAATTGGTTTTTTAGTGTAAAAAAGCACACATCAATTGCATATTTAGTTGAGACGTTTCCATTTAGTTGTGACATGGCTCTTATGTTTTCATTTACTTGAAAGTTGAAAGAGAACATGAGTCTATGACATAAACGAATTTCAAAACCACGAGTCTATGACATAATTTGAACCACGTGTCACATAATTATGACTAGGTGGTTTGTTAAATGGATTATTGGCCAAATTTGAATATGTTTGTGATTTATTTACAAGTTTATTGCATTTACTTGATACTTGGTAAAATATATTATGTATAAATAATTTTATTTTGTTTTTTTAATACTAAACGCATCGCGTCTAAATTGCGCTCGCAATCACATCACGCATCACGCATCGGCCTTTGGGACCTTGAACGCATTAGATCGCAAAAAGAAATTTTAAACCAAGACGTCTATAGTGTCATCTTTCTACTTCTACCCGTTACATACATTTTTATTCTTGTTTTTACTTTACATTAATTTATTTATTGTCGTTATAATCTGATTTTATAAATAAAGTGTACACAGTTTCCTACAGTCTTAAAACAAATTCGGTTTAACCGAATTTAAAAAAACACTTTGTTAAACTCGGATTAATTATTAACAGGATTTTATAAACTGTTTTCTGTCGAAACCTTGTTGAGTTTCTTTCGAAATCAGTTTCAGTTAAACAGTTTTATACATACAGAATTGTATAACAGATCTATAACGTTTTTTAAGCAGTTTATCTTATCAGTTTATAACGAAACCAAGATTGAGTTTCTGATAAACTGATTTACGTGATCCATCGAAACCAAGATAGTGTTTTGTTGAATCAGATCTGGTACTAGTAGATACCAATTTACAACAGCTTGTTTGACTATTTGTGTTTGTTTTCAGGATGACAAACACTACTACCCCTCCTGTGACTACTTACGTGAGCGTGGTAGTGCTGGGTTACTAACACTTGCTAATCATCTTGAGAAACGAGAGAAATTCAATGGGCGTAATTTCAAGAGGTGGCAATGAAGATGTTTTCTATCGACTACTTTGAACCTTGCGCGGTTCTTAAAAGAAAACCCACTAACGTGGAACCTCCTGCAGAAGGTCAATCCTCTAATCAACATCTTTGTTCAAGCCTTGGAAGCATGAAAACATTGATTTTTGTGTCACAATTATGTTACGAATGGTTTGGTTGATTCTTTGTACAACGTGTCTTGCAAGACCAAGGCGCCAAAGAATTATGGGAGTCATTGGAGCATGATACAAAGCGAGGATCTTGGTACAAAGAAGTTCGTGGTAGCTCGTTTTTGGATTACAAGATGGTTGATTCAAAGAATGTCATAAGTCGGGTTCAAGATCTGCAGATTACGCTACACGACATTCGTCTTTGAGGAATGACTTTGAGTGAAACTTTTCAAGTTCTTTGCTATTATTGAAAAGTTACCTCAAGTGGGTAGAATTCAAGAACTACACAAGCATAAGCGAAAGGAGATGAGTGTTGAAGACTTGGTTGTTCGTCTTCGTATTGAAGAGGACAACAAGTCGGCTCAGAAAAACACGATATCGCTGATTACGCAAAGGCAAATATGGTTGAGCATGTTTCGTCATCTTCAAAGTCCAATGTCAAAGCTAAAGGCAAAGGAAAAGGAAAGAATGACAAGAAGGACAAAGGGAAGTCCGAGTACCTTGATCCTAAAGTCGCAATTGTGAAACGAAGTTCCAAGGGTGTGTTTCAACTGTGACCGACCAGTCACCGTCTTCGCTAATTGTAAGATGCAAGCGGGTGACTCCACGCCAGCTAATATGGTGAATGAAGATGTGGACATGATTGCTATGGTGTCGATGTCATTGCCATGATCTACGAAGTTAACTGGTAGGTTCCAACAACGAGGAATGGTGGGTGGATCTTGGGCTACCCGTCATGTGTGCCTTGATAAGAGTATGTTTCACTCTTTCGGAGCGGTTGATAGTGGAGAGAAGCGTACATGGGCAACTCTGCAATCAACTTGAAATCAAGAGGCGAAGGAGATGTAATCTTGAAGATGACATCAGAAAGAGCTCAAGTTGACTAATGTCTTGTATGTTCGAGATTCGCAAGAATCTTGTGTCACAGTTGGCAATTGAACAAGTTTGGTTTTCGTCTTGTTTTTAGTCCGATAAGTTTGTTCTTTCTAAGAATCAAGTTTATGTTGGTAGGGATATGCCACGAATGGTATGTTTAAGCTCAATGTAATGGTTGTTAAGAATGATATCAATAAAATGAATTCTTACGCTTACTTGATTGGGTCTTCTAATATGTGGCATGGCCGTCTTGGACATGTAAATTTTAATTCGGTCGTCGTTTGATTAAATTTAATTGCATACCTAATTTCCATATTGACTCAAAATATAAATGTTAAACTTGTGTTGAAGCCAAACTTACAAGAGCATCTTTCAAATCGGTTGAGCGAAAAACCGAACCACTTGATATGATACACACTGACATATGTGATTTGAAATCACTACCCACAAAAGGTGGCAATAAGTACTTTATCACGTTTATTGATGATTGTACAAAGTATTGCTATGTTTACTTACTCAAAAGTAAAGATGAAGCTATAGACAAGTTTGTTCTATACAAAAACGAAGTTGAGAATCAACTTAGTAAGAAAATCAAGGTGGTCCGAAGTGATAGAGGAGGTGAATATGTGTCTCCATTCACGACCTATGTGCGAAACATGGAATTAGACACGAGTTCACTCTCCTATTCACCTCGGCGAGCGGTATTGCCGAAAGGAAGAACCGTACCTTGAAAGAAATGGTTAATGCCATGTTGATAAGTTACGGTCTAAGCCGGGACATGTGGGGAAGCCATTTTAACGGCTACTTATCTTTTAAATAATATACCTCGTAAGGAAAAGAAGAGACCCCTTATGAATTATGGATGGGAAGAAAGCCATCATATCGGTTACTTACAGTGTGGGGTGTCTAGCAAAGGTAGCTATATCGACTCCCAAGGCTCAAAAGATTGGACCTAAATCGTGGATTGTATATTCATCGGATATGCTAAGAATAGCAGTGCTTATCGCTTCATTGTACATGATTCGAAAAATCCGGATATACAAAAGGGTTATTTAATGGAATCAAGGAATGCTTCATTCTTTGAAACTATATTTCCTTATTTAACGAAGGAAGCAGGAAGTTCATCTAGAATAGATGAAGAAGTTGTCGAGATAAGAGACAACGAGATGATAATGATCTCCAAGATGAGAGACAAGTTCAAGCGAGGAAGAAGAGGTTGAACCTAGAAGAAGCAAAGAGGCGAAGAACAGAAATCGTTTGGACCCGATTTTGTTTCTTTTATGGTTGAAAATGAACCTACTTAACTGCGAAAGCGATTACTTCCTCGGAAGGGCCTCGATGGAAAGAAGCCATTAAAAGTGAAATAGATTCTATTTTACAAGATCATACTTGGGAGCTCGTGGATTTACCTCCGGTTGTAAACCACTAGGCTATAAATGGATATTCAAGAAGAAGATGAAAGCCGATGACACCATTGACAAGTACAAAGCAAGATTAGTAATCAAAGTTTAGACAACGAGAAGGTCTTGATTACTTTGATACATATTCACTTTATTCGCGAATAACATCGATTAGGATGATACTTGCTATTGCCGCTTTAAGAAATTTGGAAGTTCACCAAATGGATGTGAAAGCGGCATTTCTAAGCGAGATTTAGAAGAAGAAATCTACATGAATCAACTTTGAGGGTTTCATGGCTCTGGACAAGAGAACAAAGTTTGTAGGCTTGTTAAGTCATTATATGGCTTAAAGCAAGCTCCCAAACAATGGCATCAAAAATTTGACCACGCCATGCTAGAGAGTGGATTCAAAATTAATGAATGCGATAAATGTGTTTATGTCAAAGACACAAATAGTGGATATGTAATCTTGTGTTTATATGTTGATGATATGCTTATCGTTGGCGATGAACGACAAGATGATCAAATCTACTAAAGACATGTTGAAATCAAATTTTGACATGAAGGATATGGGTTTGGTGATGTGATCCTTGGAATAAAGATCATACGAACTCATAATGGACTTGTGTTAAGTCGAGCACATTATGTGGACAAAATTCTTAATACTCATAATGCGGGGATTCCGGCCTAGCTAGAACTCCAATTGACACGAAGAAGCATCTATCTAAAAATAGAGGCTTAGGTGTTGCCCAATTAGAGTATTCAAGAGTTATTGGCTTGTTAATGTACTTAATGATGGTGCCGACGACTTAGCATATGCGGTTAGCGAGCTAAGTAGGTATACTAGTAACCCAAGCTATGCACATTGGGCGACTATGACTAGGGTACTTCACTATTTGAGATCTGATCGCGATTATGGATCGCATTATGATCGATATCCGGTTGTTATCGAGGGATACGGTGATGCAAATTGGATATCGACATAAAGGATTCTAGATCGACTAGTGGATATGTGTTTACACTAGGAGGAGCAGCTATATCTTGGAAGTCTTCCAAGCAAACTGTTATAGCTAAGTCCACGATGGAATCGAATTTATCGCGTTAGATAAATGCGGACAAGAGGCGGAATAGCTACGTCAATTCGTGAGAGGACATACCAAGGTGGCCTAAACCGGTAACGACCATTAGTATACATTGTGATAGTCGATCGGCAATTGGCGAGCTCGTAGCATAATGTATAATGGAAAGTCCGGACATATCCGTCGTCGACATAATTCGATCGACAACTACTCTCAACGGGAGTTATCTCGATTGACTATGTGAAGTCAAAGGATAACATCGCGGATCCGCTACGAAAGGCTTAAGCAGAGAGTTAGTAAGTAAGTCGTCTAGAGGAATGGGACTAAAGCCCTTGAAGGAATGAGTTTCTATGAAGGAAAACCTAACCCAGTTGTTGGAGATCCCAAGATCCGGGTTCAATAGGACAACCTAATCATAGAAATGTGGGGAAGTCACGTCAATGTGGGGAGTTACTAAATATTGTAACTTTCCTAGTCCATTCCTATAACAAATGTGACTTGTTGAGAGGTTAAACATATGGCTATAATGATTCAAGATGAAATCATAAAGCATAATGATTCAAGATGAAATCACAAAACATATGTTTTAATGATTCAAGATGAAATCACCTATGTGAGAGAAAGTGGGTCGCTTGAAGGGAAATGTGGGCGCAATTCCTAAGAGCTCTTGCGAGAACCGAGGCTAGTGTTCATGACCATAACGAACACGACTATGAGGACTTGACATTGTCGGGAGAGTCTTGTGTGAAGTGTAATGTCGTCTACGTAAATGGATAATGAGTTCAAGGACATCGCGTCTACTCATATCTAGGAGACTAAGTGCATCTCACAAGGAAGGTTCAAGGGTAACACCCACCTATCCTATGCAAGACTTAACCGAGAAATTTCACCGAAACTTTCGTGTGTTTTCGAATCGATTTCCATTCATGTGGGGATTGTTGGAAAATGAGTTTTGCAAATTTTGGACACTATTTAATATATGTATATGTTATATATATTTATGTTTCTTAGTAACTGCGTTCTCCTCGACGAGAGCTTAGCGAGCTAAAGCGTGTCCAAAATGGAGTTAATATGAATGAGATATCGTGTCTCAAAGTGGGACACGTGAAACACAAAATATGGAAAAGTGGGGTATCCCACATCGCCCAAAACAAGTGAAACCTTGTTTATATAGAAATCTTGATATGAACCTTCAAATTGATTTGTTGGTTTTACTCCAACACCTACGTGTCTTGTGGCAGGTGCGATTTCGAGATTTCGGGCCAAAATGGGTTGAAGCTTCAACTCATGCGAGCCAGCGCGACCTGCGGACACGAATGCGACTCAGAAGCCTCGCATGCGTGCGTATCTTTTGTGCAGATTCCTTTTTCCGAATATTTTACGTAAATCTATTTAAGGAATAGATTGAAACTTGTTGACAAAGTTTAATGAGAATATTTGTGTGTAATTAAGATATATGCAAATCGTTTTATTAGTTAGCGATTATGCATATCGCTTTATTATTGGCGATATCTTGTCTTGGTGAACAAGATAGGTTTAGCCTATATAATAAACGCCTCCTCATTCGATTTTAGACATAAAAACGCAGCTCCAACACGAAGCGTTCCAAGATTCTTTTCGATCGAAAACGCTCAAGCTTTCCGTGATCTTTCGGGCAAGTTGTTTAGTCGGGTTGTGCAATACATTGCGTCACGTTGTACCACAGGAAGCAGACGGCGAATCTGCTTTAAGGGAATCGTATTCAATACGAGCCTCGTGCAAGTGTCTTTCTTGCTTTTGTTTATTATCGTCTATAGTGTCTGCCTTCCGCTTCTACCCCGTTCATGCATTTTATTCTTGTTTTTTTACATTAATTTATTTATTGTCGTTATAATCGATTTTATAAATAAAGTGTCTGCAGCTTCCTACATAGACAACCAAGACTATATTACAAAATCAACAATGCATGCATTATTTTCTCCTTCAGATTTTATTGAGAAAGTGATATGTTAACTTATTTTTAACTATTGTAAACTTGATGTTTATAAACAGCAGGTTTCCTTAATATAATAGAAGTCTGTAGTTCATGCAAGTAAGCAAGAGGGCAAATAGTAGTTCTTGATATCGGGCATGCATAACGTACGTAGTTTATCCCTCGTCAAAAAATGTAGACTTAATCATATCCATCGACAACATATGTCGCAGCAGATCTGATCTTCCTCAAATAAATGTTTAAAACTAGCAAAATACACTTTTGTTTGTCACGGATTTAGCCCCAAAAGTACTTGTGTGTTATTCTTTCTAGGTGGTACAAAGGCTCCGAGAATCCAGCAGTAGCCGATTATAGCGTGCATTAGCTCAAACAATATGTATTTGTTGGATCACAACGTACATGGACATGATGTATAAATAATGATCGACCTGATAGAAATGCACATCTCGCTTCAATCAACATTGTTTTGTGAAGTAACTTCTTAAAATCTAGTGATCATACGCACTACAATATATTATGAGCGACTAAGCTAAAACGTGGGAATAAAATTAGATATATTTATAACCGTGAATCCCGTGAAATCAGATCTAGTCAACAAATGTCGTAGCTCAACCAAGCTAGAAGAATTTATATATGCACGTCTTACAGAAATTAAATAGCAATCTAAATCATCATTTGTTTATTATGAGTAGTTATGACAGACCATACTGTCATATTCTAAATTTTGGTTTTGTATTGTTTTTTGGGTTTGTGAAGATTTAAATCTATTTAATAATATTATAAGAAATGTGGTTGAACCTAAAAATCGCTGACCTCTAAATGTGAAAGCCAATAGTATGGTGTCAACATGTAGTCATGCAAACGGCAAGTAATTAAATAATAGTCCCACGAAACTCACGCCTAATACATATACGTATTCCTTAATATTCTACATGAATTAGTACAGTTGTTCACGAAGACCCTGAATACGGGCCGAAATTAATCTGAAATTCCACTAGAAATTAATTAATGATTGTCCACAAAATCTCAAAATGAAGGGAAAATCTTATTAAAAATTTTCAGTATTAAAAAAAAGAAAGAAATCTGTGAAAATAGATAATTATACTTCTCTAAATTTTCTACTTGCTCGTGGAGTTTAAATCAATATAGATCTCATATTCGCTTATGATCGAATAAATTAATCTTAACCATCCATTTTTTTTTTATCAAAATTAATAAAAAAACCAATTTTCACTTTTTTTAAAACAACATATTTTGCAAATGTTATATCTTCAAACTGAAAAATCTGTCGTGACGAGAATTAAATTATCTTTCTATAGATATCTTGACCTACATATTTTAAACAAATTTTTTTCAAAATTTATGGAAAAATCGTATATGATTTGTAAAAATAGAATCACATATGATTTTCACGGATCATATATGATTTTCTGATCACGTATGATTTTCAAAAATCATATATGATTTTAAAAATCGAATCATATATAATTTTCACAAATCATGTATGATTTTTCCTACGAAATTTTGAAAAAATGGTTAAAAATATGTAGAAGTGCGTATCTATGAAAGATAATTTAATTCGTAAATGATGTGTTTTTTTAACGATTAACGGTTTGCGAGATATTTAATTTTTAAAAAGGTGAAAGTTTATTTTATTTTATTTTATTATAAAAATGAATAACCATGATTGGTTTATTTGATATATGATAAATTTGAGATCTATATTGAACTTTTGCCCTTGCTCGTGTGGTACCGAAAAAAGTGTTGTTACCTCAACAATTTTCCTTATAACACCATAACTTATAACTTAGCAGAAAACACCATCTTCCATTTCTGTTGTTAAAACACATTCATGGATGTCATAGTTGGTTTTTTTTTTTCAAATAAAACGATACATTAAACTAAAATTAAAATTTCATTAATAAAAAACACACATAAAAAATGCATAAAATAAAATAAAAAACGTAAAAATAAAAACAAGGCATAAAAATAATGATGCATTGAAAAAAAAAAACAATTTAGTGATTAAGGTTCCAGAAATACTCCACGATATCTTGTCGAAGGTCGTTGTGCACTCTTCTAACCCCAAGTTCTTTGTTTTTTCTTGGATGTATCTCACATCGTTCTACCCAAATACGTTGGATATTCGATTGTGGAGAAACACGAAATTAGTTAAATTCACTAACTATGCATTTTTATCTTTCCATATCATTTTGTAATATGATGCAACAATACGTGATTATTAAGTAGCGTTAACTTGGTAAGCACTTGCGGTGTTGTATAATTCCCCAAAGACGAAGGACTTCAAAACTCGTTCAATATCTTTTATTAAACTTTTTGAATTATTTTAAACTTCATTTTTTTTTTTTTTTTTTTTTTTTTTATCTCGCATATAAAAACAATTTGAAAACGTAGACCATTGAGGATAAATTTCATCTGCTAAAAAATAACATTTTCCATATATTTTTTTCGTACAAATGAAGCTTCCGAAGCTACATCGGCAATAAGGTCATCAAATAACGATGAACCTTATAGAAAATTGAGGTTGTTATTTACCTTAGGAACACCAAAATATGCATGCCAAATGCACAAATCATATGACACACCAGCTTCGAGCATTAGCCACGGGTATTTATAATCACGTCTTTTGAATTGCCCGTGTAATACCTTCGGACATTTTGTCTATTCCCTATGCATACAATCAATGCTCCCGAATATTTTCTGGAGTCTATGTTATTCTTCGTGCAATGAATATATATGTTAGATATCATTTAAACGGGCATTCTTAAGATCTCTCCTATGTATAAAGTATATATGCTATTTAGTGAAGTTTTGTAAACTCTCACGTGAATATTCACCAATTTGCAAGTACTCATCGGTTGCATCGGATGTTGTGCCGTATGACAATCGGCGTATGGCCGATGTGTATTCAATGACAAGACTAATACTTAAACGATCCAAAGCATCTAATCGTTGTTTAAACAAAAAAAGGACTATTCGGGAAGAGGGTCAACATTGTAATTGGTAATATCATTGACTATTTGTTTAAATAATGTTAAACTCATACGATACCTTCGCATAAAATTCTTTTCCGGATATTTAGTTTTCGTCGCAAGAATAATATTCCAATAGCCGTTGTTTCACAACCTCTCGTTCAAGTGGTATGTTTGTCCTAGTATGAGGACCCGAACTCTCGGCTTCTTAATTATTCAAAGCTTGTTGTTGACAAGCTTGAAAATATCGCGTATACTTATCCAAATCGTCTTGAAAGTAAAGATCGAAAGGATCAAAGTTGTTGGGATCCATAGCGTTTTTCGATGATGCCACCCGTTCCAGCTTACGGTACAATATGCTTTTAAGTAAGTAATATATTTGTTCTTTTGTCATAATTTTTAAAAACTTATGTTGGTCATTCTAATATCATAGTTATTATGGGCGGTAATCATAGTGGCTGATAATTCATGAGTTTTAAGTAAACCATCACACAGAATAAACTGGTTAGAGTATGTATTTTTTACCCCGAGTAATCGTTATATATTGCTTGTATACATCGTATATTATCGTGTAAAATTCCTAGCCTTTTGGTTTTGTGCTGTTTTTGTTCGCCTGTCATGTGCTTTCTTGACTATTTATATCTGTATAGGATTAATGAGTCTTACGGCATAATCGAGGTTTACGATCGTGCCATATTAGGATGATAGTGTCATGCGAGCAAATGGTCTAAAAAATCAACAAACTTGCCATCTTTTTTTACCGTATGCAACAAACTTTTAATTTTTTTTATTAAAACATTAAACTTTCTTAATCATTTTATTGTAGACATCATTATCATTTAATCAAAAATAAATTACATAAATCGTCCATGTGGCTTCAAAAATTTACACTAGTTGTCCTCATTATGAATAAATCACATAATCGTCCATGTGGCTCAAAAAGTTCACACCGGTCGTCGTCAATATCATTTAATCAAAAATAAATTACATAAATCGTCCTTGTGGCTCTGAAAATTTACGTCGGTCGTCCGTATACGCATAAATTGCATAAAGAGTTAATTACACAAATGGTCACTGTGGTTTGTTGGATTTTTCACATTCAGTCACTAAACTTTTTTTTGACTAATTCTGTTGTTTCTTGTTATTACGGATTCAGTCCAAATCTGTATGAAATGACTAAAAAGCCCTTGTCACATTCTTTTTCAAATGAGTTAATTACATAAATGGTCATTGTGATTTTCAAATGACAATTAAGTAACGGCCGTTCGTCCTTTATACTAACGGTCGTTAGTAAATAACCGAAAATTTGGTTTCTTACGTTTCGTCCATTTTACACCTTTTCGTCCGTTTTTACGTTTTCTTCCGTTTTACTCGTTTTCGTCCTTTTACGTTTTCGTCCGTTTTACGTTTTCGTCCGTTTTACATGTTTTCGCTCTGTTTTACGTTTTCGTTCGTTTTACATGCTTTAAATCGGTTTTACGTTTCGTCTATTTTTACGTTTTGGTCCATTTTATCGTCTTCATTCGTTTTGCGTTTCGTTTGTCTTTAGACGTTTTCTTCGTTTTACTCATTTCGCCGCTTTACATGTTTAGTCCGTTTTACGTTTTCGTTCGTTTTACTCGTTTTCGTCCGTTTTACGTTTTCGTCCGTTTTACGTTTTAATCTGTTTTACAAGTTTTGTCCGTTTTACGTTTTCATCCGTTTTTACATGTTTTGTTCGTTTTACATGGTAAAAGCAAGAAAACATGTGAAACGGACGAAAACGCAAAACAAAATGAAAACGATATAAATGAACGAAAACGCAAAGCGGATGAAAACGTAAAACGGCGAAAATGTAAAAACATGTAAAACGGACGAAAACGTAAAACGCGGAAAACGAGTAAAACCAAGCGTGTAAAATGGACGATAAGGTGTAAAATGGACGGCGTAAGAAACCAAATTTTAGGTTATTTTCTAACGACCGTTAGTATAAAGGACTAACGTCCGTTACTTAATTGTCATTAGAAAACTACGGTGACCATTTATGTAATTAACTCATTTGAAAAGAAGGTGACAAGGGCTTTTTGGTCATTTCGTACGGATTTGGACTGGATCCGTAATAACAAGAAACCACATTTACTGAATCAGTAAAAAAAATTTAGTGACTGAAAGTGTAATTAACTCTTGCATAAATCATCCTTGCTTCCATTTGTATACGTTTTTTGTTGCTTCCATACCACTCGATTAATTTTTTTGCTTCCATTTTTTATACGTTTTTGTCTTTATTATACTCCATATTAATATTAAAATAAGTGATAAGTTTTATCGGGTTGCTTAAACGTCGTAAAAACGTAAAATCGTAGGCTTAAAACGCGTAAAACGCAAAATCAGAAAATGTAAAAATCCAAAATTTGTTGATAGTTCTTCCTTTCTCCATATATGTTGGGTTGAAGGCATTAGTGAAGAATGCCGAAAGTGTCAAGATGAAAGCATTAGTGAAAGGTGCTCATCATCCGTGTCAAAGCATTAGTGAAGGATGCTAAAGGTGTCAAGACGAAGGCATTAGTGAAGGGTGCCAAGCGTTGTGTCAAAGGCATTAGTGAAGGATGCCAAAGAATCAAATCAAGTAGCATTTGGGAAGAATGCCTAGGTCATATAATCGATGAGGTGCATAGTTATACATATATGTATTTGTTTATATACAAGGATGGTGATATCCTTGATGGTGTTGTAACAAGGAGTAGATCTCCTTGAGATTAGGTGTTGTGTCGTGAAGGGTAGTTCACTAAGGTGTGAAAGAACTAGGTGCTTAGCCTAGTACCTAATAAAGGGTAGGCGGCGTTGTGAAGGATTAGTTCTCCTAAGGTGTGAAAGAACTTCGGTGGTTAGCCTAGCACCGTATAAAGGGTAGGCGACGTTGTGTTAGGTGTGGTTCGCCTTGGTGTGAAAGAACTCGTTATTTAGCTTTGTCTTAGGAAAAAGGTTACGTGACGTTGTGAAGGCTTCTCCGCCATAAGGAGTTGGTGTAGTGTTTAAGAACTCTCGAGTAGGTGACTCGGGGTGGAGTAGAGGCAAGGAAGGTGTCCTTGTGGCAGAACCACTATAAATACTTGTGTAGTGGTGGTGTGCTTCTTACTCTTTATATTTCATTACACGTTTATATATCTATCTATCAACGTCCAACATAAACAACCAAATAGATTGACATAAGTCGATCTAAATATTTAAAGGAAGTTTTAAATTGGCAAAACTATTCAACCCCTTCTAGTTTTCCACATTGGCATCGAGCTTAGTTACCAAGTTTCTTAAAGTATCTTTGTAATTTAAAGACTCGTCGATCCGTGTATATTTGAAAACTACAAAGAAGGATTATCTTAAATCATATTTTAAAACCACTATTGTTGGACAATGATAGAATGCTCTAACATTTTTTTTTCTAAGCATTATCCATACTTGAGTTTGGAGCTACCATGAAGAGCATAAAGAACTTATCTAAATATTTCCTTTCGCAAAAAGAATATTTAGCCAAGGTATGATTACTAATCACTTGCTTTTAATTTTATTATTGAAATCATAGTTGCATGATTGATTAGTAATTGTTCTAATAGTTTTCTATATTAAAGTCATTATCAAAAATAATATTCTTCGACTTATTTGTAGAAACTACACTATGATTTCGTAATAATGACATTTGGTTATTTGATAACCATTATCATTATTCATCACAAAGAATTTATTGACACTTCATCTATGTCTATAAATTTTATGTGAAATTTCTTATGTTATAATAAAATGGGATTTTATTATAATGTTTGAAAAGGTTCCCAAGAATTATGACTAATTCTTAAAAGGGAACCTCGTATAATAGAATAATCTTGAATCTTCAAAACCTCAAATCACAAGTTTTAGAACCTTAAACACCAAAACATTAGGTTATTTAGAATTCCCAAACCTTAGTTATCAAGGAATGTTTGGTGATCTTTCTTTGTTATGCCGGATCCTCGGTTTACACTAGCCGGATCCCAAATGAGAGGATCCGCGGGATCCGTGCAACGAAGACGATATATGATCAAGAATGATCACCGTGGATGTTCCACAATAATACTCACCTCAAAGACTCACGAACAAAAACCAGTGCTTTGTTCATAGGAGCAAATTGATCATTCTTCTCAAGTCTAACAATCACTTGTGTAAGTATAATCTTCACTACATTGTTATTTTAATTCCTTGATTCTTAGAATTACAATTTCTTCATCTTTAAGAGTTGGGTTCAAATGGGTTTATTATAATTTGTCACCACATTGTTTTCTAAGATAATCTAAATCAAAGAATTAACATTGTAAATACAAATTAAACACATTTCTTGAACTCAACAAAGATGATGAGAGCAAAATTGTGATCAAACCCTCTAGGCTACTATTCATCATTAACTCCACATTGGGTTGTATTGTTTAGGAATATCATGCCTAGCAACAAGCAACAAGATTACCAAGACACCGCCCACTACATACCCATGTATCATAGGAAAATGGCTTAAGTCCGAGCGATAGAAAAGCTTTTAAGTTGCTCGAAGGAGACTCTTTCATGAAGGTAGAGTTGTTGACCCATCATTTCTTGCAAATCTTGACATAAGGAAGTTTTTGCAACTATTGGGTTTGATTGTTTATTGGATATAAACGAACAAATTTGCCCGGTCTTTGTGCTTGAGTTCTACAAGACTATGGGTATAATTAGAAATGATGATGGGTCCATCTCAATTGAATTCACCATAAATGGACATGAGTACACTCTTTCACTTGAGGAGTTTGGAAGAATAGTAGGGGTTCCATCCGATGGTGTTTGCATGTATTCAAATGAATGGTCGTTGCAGGAGCTACACTCTATGGTTGATCATCACGAAATTTATCACACAATAATCCCGGAAGCAACCATCGTAAGGGACACCGTGTTTATGCCAAGAGCATCCCCCTCAAGGGTGACTAGAAAGTCAAAAGTGATCTATAGGGATCCTTTTCAAATGGAGCTTTGGAGATGTTTGCATTATATAGAAAATGGGAAGATGTGATAAGGAGAATGTGGTGTGTCTAGTAGGAAACAAGGATCACCCTAACGCATGTCTAAGCTTCATGATCTATTGTCTTGTGACCGAGACCCGCTTCAACATTGCCTACTACATGATCAAGAGAATGGCAAGTGTAAGAAGCATGGACAAGATGGTGCTTCCATATGCAATGCTTCTAACCCGTCTTGCAAAATTCATCTTTGCATTAGACCCTTCTCCACAATCCTTGGATCATAGCTTCTGCAATAAGGTTATGGTACCATTAACCGAGGGTAGAACAACAAGGTTTATGGTGGAAGGCAAGAGGCCACACCCACCCACGGATTCCACGGACGAAAGGGAAAGGCAAGGAGAAGGTGGAGGTGAAGGGAGTAGTAGCACCCACTTGAAAATATCGATCTTGACCCCTTGGACTACATTAACCAATTGCCAAACATCCCTAATGAATCACCCGAATGGCAACAAACCAAGGGAATCTTCAAATGCTTCGCCAATTTCTTGAGGAACAAGAAGTGAAGATAGTTCGATAAAGAGTGGAGGACGGGTGAAGAAGTGAAGGAGGAAAGAAAGGTAAGACCTTAGGAATCTAGTGTATGATAAACAATCTCAAACAATGGTTTGTAAACACTTTAAACTATACTTGTAGTATGTAGGTATTGCCATACCTTGGCACTAAACATCCTAACGGGTGTTTGGAAAATGAGATTTTACGACCTCTTGGAGTGGTCGTCGCCACTCATTTTAGGAATTTTAGTTCTTCCTACTTTGTTATTAATTATATTAGTTGTGTTCTTGCATTTAGTCCCCATAAAAACAACTAGGAGAAGCATTTACTAAGAAGTGCAAAATTGCACATTTGCTAAAAGCCTTCGATCTGCGGTGGCGGATCCCAAATTGTAGATTAGACGGATCCCTCCCGAGAGGGAACCGTGGGATCCGTGGTATCGATATACAATATGATTTAGGTACTTCAAAATAGTCTACTAGATCACCTCAAACAAGTCAAACACAAGATACTAGAGCCAACTAAGTCTTTCTCTTATAGTTGAAAACTTCACTCTCATCCATGGCTTATCTAGGATACATCTTTGAAATATCCTTGATTTTTCAACTAGTCAAAACCCACCATATTTCCGCTCCAACACTCACACATTATCTATCACGATTGATAGCACTTAGTTAGCTATATCTTTCAATTTTAGCAAATTGATCTCAATCATTTTTTAATCAAAATTAGGGTCAAAAATTAGCTTTTCATTTCTTCTTATTTTTAAGGATTTTAGTAAAAACTTATTAGGACATCATCTGACTTCTAGGACTTGTTATCATCATTTCTCCTCATCGAATTAAATGGAATCATTGTCAAACATATAGTTAGATTACCCAAGGTCAAATTTTCTTGGTCAAAACCATGATTAAGCACAATTACTTGTTAGGGTTAAGGATTTGAGATATCCAACAGCTAAAGACTTGAAATTAAGTCAATCCATGATTAAACAAACCTTACAACAAAAAATGATTTCACCTAGTCCTTGTCGACAACGGATCCCCGGTCTTTAACCAAGCGGATCCCTATCGAGAAAGGATCCGTGGGATCCGTAGATCTGAAGAGCATAAACCACTCCAGTTTGAATTCAAGTCACCTTTTGGGTCTCCAACCACCTTTAGCATTCATTAATTATCCTCATAGAACCGATCAAACCCCAAAAGCATGCTTAGCCCTTCAAATGGCCAAGAATTTAATTTCCTAATTCAAATTACCCTTTATAAACCAAACAACCTTAGATTTAAGGTACCACTCTCAAATCACATCTCAAAATCGACAACTAAAAGAGTTCTTACTAGCACCATCACTATGACTAGGGCTCCTAGTGCTAACTCATCCACTCAAGAACCACCCAAGAAACTTGCTAGAATCATGCATGAAGTTTCCTCAACCAAATCACCTTCTGTAAGTCCACCAAAGCTAGGATCTCTCCCACACTAAGAAAACCAATCAAACTAATTCACAAGAAGAGTGCTTCCACTAGGATTTCATCACATAATTCTACTATACCCTCCACAACTCAACCTACTTCATTAGTACCTAGAGCCACCTCACAATCATTTGAAGATCCTCAACCCAATTCACTTGAACCTCCACTTCAAGAAACTCAAAACCATGACAAAGAATCCGATCATTGCAAACATGTTGAAAGATTGAAACATGAACTAGATATATTAATACATGAACTACAAGCTCAAACTGAGAATGTTTAGGATAACTCATCTCATCATTAAAGATTTTAGTTGATTCTAAAATTTGGGGTAATTCATTAGCATTAGTAGCACCTATTTGGCTAGTTCATTCTCTTAGTTTTTAGAGATTTGGTTGTGTATCTCTTGTTTTATTGAATGAATACTTATATGCTATGATTATTATGTGTGTTGTGCTTGTTATATTGTACATATATCTCATTTCCTCAAATAGCATTCCTTGACATTTCTTCATCATGAAGAAACTGTAATGAATAGCCGGATCCCTTCCAGATAACTAGATGGATCCTCCTTGAAGGTACCGTGGGATCCGTGGTACAGAGCACAAATTTATACTAACTTGAGTCTCTTTTGCAGGAAATTATGCACTATACTCTTGTTTTTCTAACCTTTGTTTTGTAGCTATTCAAAATACACATGAAGATATTGACACCATAAAGCTAGGGGAGCTTTGTGTCAAACGACATTGCAAAATCATTTGCAAACTTAATCCAATTTTGGGTTACACTTCATGACACCCCATTGCAACATTGCAATATTCAAGGGGAGCACGCTTTAAATCACTTAGGCGAACAATTTGCAAACTTAATTGCAAACACAATTAGCTCATTTTACGTTATGTCCTTGACGCCTCTCAAAGGGATGGACTCGTCGGGGAGTTAAGACGGTACCATTCCGTCGCTTGCTCTCTTTACATTTTACATTTTTATTTATGTTAGTTTCTTTTAACACGTTTTGTTTCGACAAAAGGGGAGAAGAAAGTAAAAACTAAATTCAAACTTTTACGAATTTTAGATTTTTCCTTAAAATAATTTTATGTTTTGTCATCAACAAAAGGGAGATTGTTAATACAAATAAGCCGTGAAAACGTTTATTTATATTTTACGATCTTTTAATGTTTTGTCGATAACAAATATAAAATCATTTTAACGAAACAAATAAATACGTAAATAGTTTGAGTTAATAGTTTTCTAACACACTTACGCTTTCACATAAAACACTAAAACAAGTATAAGTGATTTTATGATTTAGATACATATGTACAACAACTAGTGTTTACATATTGGGTTAAACATATACTTAAACTAAGTATACTAAAATGGGTAAAAACTAAGTGTATGCTAAAATAGGTAAATACAAGTATATACTAAATGGGTAAATACTTGCAAATGGTTTTGACCCATAACCCATGGTTTTATATATACCACTTAACCAAGTTCATTGTATCTAGAAAGAAAACCATGGATCAACCCATAACCCATGACCCATGACCCATAACCAAAAATACCCATGGGCAAAGAGGAGCGGACCACGGATCCTAGTCAGGTGCTAGCCGGATCCTTGTGGTAGGGATCCGTGGGATCCGAGGAAATGAAGAGACTTTCCTCTATAAATAGAGAGCCATTTCTTCCTCTCTAAGTGTGCTTTTACACATACTTCCCAAAGTATTCTAACCCTCTAACCTCAGATCTAAGTGATCTATGTAGTTTGTCTTTTGTTTTTGTGTGATCTACTAGGTTCCTCTTAAAGGAAAGATCACCACCTCTTGAAGACGTGCAAGCTCAAAGTCCATGAGTTGCTGATACGCTTACACAGCGCGTTCGGGGTCAAAGGAACTTCTTTTGCGTCGAGCAAGTTTTTCAACACCCTAGGCAGTGAACCTAATCGTTGTAGTGTAGTATTAGGGTAAGCCACGTGAATTGATATCGTTCTCTGGGGAATAGGAATGCTAGTGAGAAGTTACTACGCTAAGGTTGGGGTTGAGGAAGATTATTTTTTTATCTTTTATGTTTTTAGAAAAGGAAAAATCTGAATCTCGGGGTTTGGATTTGGGGTTGGTATTTCTGATTACTCTACTATTATCTAATTATCTAAACTAAAATGGTGGTAGTCTATGTCTAATTATTGTGTGCTCGTATGATAGTTTAAAGATGTGTTTACTTAGGTTTTACTACTCCTTAATTATCTTCTATTGGTGGTTGAATTGTCACGTCCTTATTCCTAGTTGCGTTGTGTATCTAAAGTTGTAGGGTATGCGTTCCTCCCTAAGTCTTTGAAGTTACCAAAGGGTCTCGTCTACAAAACCCACTAGGGATGATAAACTCTAACTCTAAGGCCTCTTTGGATAGTTTAGCTTACAACAACTCAAAGTGCTATAACCTAAGGTTCACAAAGATTAATCAAGCATTAAGTACACAACGAATGACCTATCGTATTATTAGATCATTAATCAACTAAGATAAGAAACAACCAATCAATATTCAATAATTAAGTTTCATAGTCCCTAAGCAAACACACAAGTAAATTAGCCGGACATGGAGAACATGCAAGCATACACACAGATAATTGAAGACATAATTAAATTAATGAAGTAAACAACTTATCTTGGTGTAAGATAGGGTTTAGAACCCTAAAATACGACCTTGGTTCGGTTTAGGTTTTACTCCAAAAGTTTACCCAAAAGACTACTCTAAAACCGAAAAATTCGGATTCTATATATAAGATTACATGTGCGGCGTCGTCACCTTATGATTTGTGACGCCGCCATGTCGCCGCTATTAGGGTTTCGTCTTGGCCAAGTTAATCTTGCGACGGCCACCTTATGCTTGTGTGCCGTCCTCTTTAGCTTCCGCCGTGCTGGATTAAATCTAGGCCGCCCGAGTTGCGACGACCTACTCTTTTAAAGCCCGACGCCGAGTCCTCCAAAACTAGCAATTTCTCTTGAGCCGTCACAAATTCCTCCGACGGCGTCGATATTAAGCATGGCCGTCCCCTTGTAATTTAGCAACTTGAGTGTCTCGATTCTTGACTTTGGCCATTTTCTTCATATATCCGCGCCTTTTCGTCCAAATAAGTGCCATTACTGAGGTTTGCCTTCAAGAGACCTAAAAGTGAAAAGGAACGATATTAAGCAATAACGGATACAAAAGTGATCAAATAAGGGCTTAAACGACCCCTCAAAAAGGTACATTTTAAAACCTTATCAGTTGCCATGCTTCGTCATCATCAAGACTACTAAGGTTCTCTTGTTGATAGTTCTTCCTTTCTCCATAGATGTTGGGTTGAAGGCATTAGTGAAGAATGCCGAAAGTGTCAAGATGAAAGCATTAGTGAAAGGTGCTCATCATCCGTGTCAAAGCATTAGTGAAGGATGCTAAAGGTGTCAAGACGAAGGCATTAGTGAAGGGTGCCAAGCGTTGTGTCAAAGGCATTAGTGAAGGATGCCAAAGAATCAAATCAAGTAGCATTTGGGAAGAATACCTAGGTCATATAATCGATAAGGTGCGTAGTTATACATATATGTATTTGTTTATATACAAGGATGGTGATATCCTTGATGGTGTTGTAACAAGGAGTAGATCTCCTTGAGATTAGGTGTTGTGTCGTGAAGGTGTAGTTCACCTAAGGTGTGAAAGAACTAGGTGCTTAGCCTAGTACCTAATAAAGGGTAGGCGGCGTTGTGAAGGATTAGTTCTCTAAGGTGTGAAAGAACTTCGGTGGTTAGCCTAGCACCGTATAAAGGGTAGGCGGCGTTGTTTTAGGTGTGGTTCGCCTTGGTGTGAAAGAACTCGGTATTTAGCTTTGTACCGGAAAAAGGTTAGCGGCGTTGTGAAGGCTTCTCCGCCATAAGGAGTTGGTGTAGTGTTTACAAACTCTCGAGTAGGTGACTTGGGGAGTGGAGTAGGGCAAGGAAGGTGTCCTTGTAGCCGAACCACTATAAATACTTGTGTCGTGGTGATGTGCTTCTTACTCTTTATCTTTCATTACACGTTTATATATCTATCTATCAACGTCCAACATAAACAACCAAATAGATTGACATAAGTCGATCTAAATATTTAAAAGGAAGTTTTAAATTGGTAAAACTATTCAACCCCCCCTTCTAGTTTTCCACAAGTTGTTAGAACTCCACAGCAGAATGGGGTAGTTGAAAGAAGAAATCGTATTCTTGTGGAAGCTGCTCGCACAATGCTAATCTATTCTAGTGCACCGTTATTTCTATGGGTCGATCTTTGTTGCCGCTTGTTTCACTCGTAACCAATCCTCATCCATCCAAGATTCAATAAAACCCCATATGAACTAGTGAACAACGAAAACCCGATACCTCTTACTTTCACGTGTTTGGCGCTTTGTGCTATCCGACAAACGACAGAGAAGATCTAGGAAAACTGAAAGCTACAGGTGATATTGGAATCTTCATTGGATATTCAGATAACTCGAGGGCATTCAGGGTGTATAACAAGAGAACTAGGAGAATCATGGAGACGATGAATGTGAATTTTGATGAACTTTCAAAGATGGCTTCTGAGAGACTCGCTCTAGAACCCACACCAAACCCGTAGACTTCTGGACACATCAGTTCAGGACTCGTACAATAGAGAGCTCCATCAACTTTTACTGGCACTCCTCATGAACATGAATGGGAGAAATTCTTTGAGTTAATGTTCGATGAATACTATGGTGGAACTTGAAAATGCATCAAACCATCATTCCACCGCACCCGCTCAAAATCATCCACCACCACCAATGAAGATGCATCTCGCTACGGTCGAAACAAATGCACCAACTCCATCAACGTCATCTACATCGACTCACGAAATCCTATTCTTCAGCTTTACCCACGGTTGATGAGCAAAACCAAAACATATCATTTCAAGAAGAACCTACACAAAACCAGAATGATGCAACGTTAGATGAAGACTTATTTGAAAACCCGTTTGCTACGGAATCAGCTGAATCATCTTCAAGCTTATGAGAACCATCTAACTCGCATTCGTTTAACTAACGGTATCCTTCTACTCTGAAGTGGACAAAAGACCATCCAATTGAACAAGTTATTGGTGAACCTTCAAGGCCAATTCAGACGAGACGCCAACTTGCCACCGATTGCAACTTGTGCATCTACATTTTCTCAATTAGCAATATTAAACCGAAGAACATTCGGGAGGAAATGGCAGATAATGCATGGATAGAAGCAATGCAGGAGGAACTTCTCCAATACCGTCTTCATGACTCTTGGGATTTGGTTCCAAGACTAATTGACATTCGCGTCATTGATCTCAAATGGTTATGGAAGAACAAAAGGGATGAAGAAATCACCGTAATTCGCAACAAAGCTCATCCGGTGGCCAAAGGATACGAGAAAAGAAGGATAGACTTTGAAGATTCATTCGCGCGGTAGCTAGACTTGAAGCGATCGGGATATTCTTAGCCTATGCACTCACAAAACATCACGGTTTATCGGATGGACATTAAGACCGCGTTCTTGAATGGAACTCGAAAGAAGAAGTGTACGTGAGTCGACCGAAGGCTTCATAGACATGGAACATCCGGACTACGTCTACAAACTCAAAAAGGCAATCTATGGTTTAAAGCAAGCTCAGAGGCGTGGTATGACGAATCCTCTTTCACGATTCTAAACAATTTCACCAAAGGAACTGCTGATCCTACCTTGTTTACACAAAATGCAAAATGACATTTTGATTGTTCGGTTACATGGACGACATCATTTTGGGTCCACTAATCCGAATCTTTCAAAACATTTTGAAAATCTCATGAAAAGCAAATTTGAAATGTCCATGATGGGGGAACTAAAGTTTTTTCTTGGTTTACAAATACATCAATCCCCACGTGGAATTTTTATAAATCAAGCTAAATATACAACTGAGATTTTGAAAAATCATGGTATGGATAATTGTGATTCGGTCGGTACACCAATGGTTACTACCAAAAATTGGATCCGATTTGTTTGGGAAACCTATTGATCCAAAGAAATATCGGAGCATGATTGGTTCTCTCATGTATCTCATTTGCTAGTCGACCCGATATTCATTTCTTTGTTTGCTTATTAGCACGGTTTCGAGCAAAGCCTACCGAACCGCACCTCAAAGAGGTTAAAAGGATCTTCGGTACTGAATACATCCATTCACATGGGACTTTGGTATAGGAATCGGTTTGATCTAATTTCCTTTTGATTCGGACCACGCAGTGACCAAGTTACGACAAAAAGTACATCGGGAGGAGCACAATTTTTGGGAGAAAAGTTAGTCACAGGTCTTCAAAGAAACAAGATTGCCTTGCACTTTCAACCGTTGAAGCGAGTATGTGTCTCTATTTGCGTGTTGTGCTCAAGTTCTATGGATGAGAACACAACTCACAGATTATGGCTTTACTTTCGATAAAATACCTATGTATTGTGACTCGAAAAGTGCCATAGCCATATCATGCAATCTTGTTCATCACTTAAAGACTAAGCATATCGAGTCCGCTATCACTTCATAAAAGAACATGTGGAAGAAGGTCTTGTTGAATTATTTTCATGAAGATGATTACCAACTCGCCGATCTATTCACTAAACCCTTCCAAAAGAAAGGTTTAACGACTTGGTTCGACAAATTGGAATCTGAAGCCTAACCCCGAGGAGTTAGAGCGTCTTCTCGAATCTTCTTGAAAATGATTTTCCAAAAGCATCTGTAAATATTTTTGAAAAACAAAATACAAAATTTGAAAAACCAACAAAAGCAAAATATAAAAATATAAAAATTTTCAAAAATACAAAAACAATATAAAATCAAAAATCCAAAAATATTCTTCTCACGACATGTCTCTTGTATAATCGATATTCTGTACGTTTCTAGAAATGTCACTTAACAATGATACGGACATGTACAGATGCTTGAACGAGAGTTCTTTATATGTTTTCTAAAACATTTCGTTTCTCAAAAATTTTCTTCATAAATGGCTTTCGTATACTTCAGTACGAAACCCGGACTAAAATGATGACTTTTGATTATTTTCAAATCAAAACTCGTGTTTTTAAAGAAAAATCAAGTGTACGCTTCCGTGCACTACATTTAAAACTGGTGAGAAATCATCATCCTCTTGAGCACCTCTTCAAGGTTGTTCAAAAAGATTTTCAAAATATTTCAAAATATTTTGTGCTAAAGATAACTCCCTCTAAACCCTTTAATTGATTATGCTTTATTAAAGGGGGAGTATAAAACCAAAATGTTCCAAATTCATGCTTAAATCAAATTCGTCTGTGTCCCTACAAGTTTCTAAAATGTTGTTTAATCCATTGATATAAAAAATATCACGAATATACTATTTTTGAGAGGGAGGAGACGTGATTAAAATGTGATCAAAAAATTTAATGATCATTGTTTGATTCTCAAAAGAGCTCGACTCAGTCGTAACCATTGAATTGACAAGGAATCATGTACCATCTCGAAAAACTTTCTATGGACTTGACCAGGACGGGTAATAATTTCAAGCTAGTTCTCTAGTGATGTAAACGTGTCTCGAATCGGTTTTGTTCATTTAAAGTCGATAAATTCAAAAAGTGCGAACTCTACCCTCTCTGTGCAAATTTCAGTTAAATCAATATAAGCACATGTGAAGGGGGAATGTTTCAGAAAAACAAAACTCTCAAGGTGTTAACAAAATGTTTTGATAATCATAAACACTTTGAGAGATTTTCAAGAAAAATGGTTTTATGGCAACAATAGGGCGATCATGGAGTTATAAGGTGACTAAGGATAGAAATCCGTCCTATCATCCGCCAGATCCGGAGGATCTACCCAAGGACATCACCAATAGTTAGTATTAGAAGTCCTTAGGTATGATTGAAAAAAGGAGTAATGTGAGAAAGGAGAAAGAAGGGTTGAAGAATTAAAAGAAATGTAAAAGAAAGGGTGAAAAGAAATAGCCCTCCATAATTCAACCTTAGAGGCGAAACCGGTTCAATTCATATGCTCTTGGTTGTCACTAAGATGACACTAGTATTGAAGAAAAGGCGTCATGGACCCGGTGGACGCACCGCACTAAACCTTCTAGCCACTCAATTCCTCTTAAAAGGATTTGTTTCATTCTCACTGGGAACCCTACGTAAACTATCGGCTTTTTCTTAGAGATCGTTGGTATTGAACATGGAGACCCTCTCCCTAGTCTCCGCTAAGGAAAACCAAAATGCACTATTGAGTCTAGAGCCACGAGATTCATCAAAAGATCTCATAGGAACACTTGACATGACATCGCTTGTTGTTCATCAATAAGGACACAAGTGATATATTCTAGAGTCCTCGCAGATCTTAGCAATCTGCTAGAACATTTATGAGAAGTTTCACATCCGTGATCTTCAATGATTGAATGGAAACTCTGCCGGGGTCAACATCAGCGACCACGACGCGAGATCACTTGGTAACTCCCGTGGATTACGCTTAGTGTGTCTCAAACGGTCTACATATTGTGGGCGATGATTCGTGTACCTCAACGACTCACCGAATCAGTAGGTGTACTGGTACATTCGTTATCTCACTTGTGGGACTCCAGCTTAGGAACGGCCTTTGTAAGAATTAGAGGCGTGTTTTCACACTATCTTAACACACTCGAAATTCAAACTTATGTACCGGATTATTTCTAACCCATGTTTTATGTTTTCTTCTTATGGATGCTCATGGGAGGAAGAGATCGTGCGATTCTCCACATGCTCATACCAACAAACACATGAAAGTTCTCATCAAAATCAAAGGCAACACAAAGTTAAAGATGATTCTTAGTCAATGTCAAAGAATCAATAAAGTATAAAGACTCGAGAACTACATCATTGGCAATTAAAAGTCAAATAGAAGTGTGAGCATGGTGGAGAAAGACGTGTAGACACCTAACCAACGAAGTTGACAATGACAGAAAACCACATTAATTGATCACAAAGCATGAAGGAACAAAGAATCAAGACTATTCTATATCTACACGCAAAGTTCAAGCTCAAGGAAAGTAAAGACCTAATCAAGTGGAGCATCTTTTGAATGACCACCCCTTAGGGGGAGATTGTTAGCCGTAACATTTTATTAGAAGTGATGGTCATTCACGTTTAGGAACTTTGTAACGTGTGTTAGATATCGTGCTAGAATAGTCGACGGGCTCATGGATTGGGCTAAGCTAAATGGCTAAATGTTATGTTAAGCTAGCCTTGTATAAGTTGTCATCCAATCCAAGTCCAATCAAGCCCATCCCAAAGCCCATTAGGGCATATGTAAGAAGTATAAATACCCTCAAATGGTCATTTGAGGGGTGTGCTTGAGTGTGTTTTTCTTTCAAGTAATACAAGTTTTCTCTTCATCTTATTTTCTCTCTAACACATATACGCATAACCTATCATATCAAGTCACCATCTTTCTCATCTTAATCTTTCTAGCTTCATCTTACACATATCATACGTTTGTGTTTGTTTCGTGTTATACTCGTGTTACGCGTAGTATACGTTTGGTAAGCTTTGGTAAAGTGATAAGGTTGATATATTTAAGGTCCTACAGAATGCATAGCATCCGTTGTTGATGTACTTCACGATTTTGATGTAGGATATGATGCTTACACGAGTATTACTTCGATCAACCTGGATAATCAAGGTTTCGTCATTGAAAGGGATGTGAACCACTTTCTCGTCACATATGATTCTTGCATGGTTCTTGGATAACCAATTCATACCAATAACAGCATTGAAACTACCGAGTTCAATAGGAAGGAGATCTATGTCGAATGGTTGATTTAGTAAAAGTAAGGTGCATCCCTGGATTATGGTGTTAGTGTTTACCAGTTTCCCATTGGCCCGTTCAATTTCATAAGTGGTGTCTAAAATTGTTGCGGTGATGTTGAGCAGAGGTACGAAGGTAGTAGATACAAAACTTTTATCGGCTCCAGAATTAAATAAAACTTTAGCGTAGTGATTGTTGAGTAAGAACGTACCCATTACTACGTTCGGGTTCTATTGAGTATCCCTGTCTCCCAACACATAAGCTCTCCCACGAGCATTGTTGTTCTGGTTAGCATCCTGCTTTGAGCACTGGTTCTTGAAATTCCCCTTTATCCACAACAATGGCATGTCGCATTTGATGGCTACAGGTTGCTTCCAAAGGTGGGACTTTGGCAGTTCCTTGTCTAGTGACCCACCTTATGACACTTTCCACACTTAAAAGTACAAAGCCCATGGTGATGCAACGTGCATCGGTTATACAAGGGAAAACTTCCAATGTATCCCTTGCCTGTAGTTGAGGTAGCAACATAAGATCTGGCAACTTCTTGCCTGCGGTTTTGTTGGTCATGGTGGTTGTTGCGTTTTGATATGGGTTGTTGTTGTGATTGTTGTTTCGGTACTGATTGTTTTTGTTATTGTTGCGGTTGTTGTGGTGATGAGAGTTGTTGTTGGGGTTGTTGTTCCTTCGATCATCGAATTTCCTTTTGTCATCATTGTTGCCATGCATAGATCCATGTTTCAGAACCTGATCCATCAAGCGATGGGAAATTTTGATCACGTCCTCCAATGTTTGAGGATTTGATGCAGTAACAGTACCCTTGATGCTTCAGGGTAGACCCCCGATGAGATTTTCCAGAAGTTTTTCATTGTTAGGAACCATAGCCGAACACAGAGCAGTCAGTTCCTTAAATCTCTTGAAGTAGGTCTTGAGATCATTTCCGTTGGTAACCAAGTGATAGAATCATCTTCCAACTTTTTGATCTCTGTTCTAGGACAATACTTCTTCATCAGAAATTGCTTCAACTTTGTCCAAGTAGTCTTGTAGGCTTCATCAATGCCAATTGGTTGGGTATAGGCTTTCCACCAAGACAGAGCATCTTCCAACAATGTACATGTAGAAAATTCGACCTTGCAGTCTTCGGTATAGTCACTTAGGATAAACACTGATTCGGTCCGCTCTAACCAGTAAATAAGGCCCACAAATACCTTGACCCATTTGAAAATGTTGGTTTGCAGTTCATGAATTCCTTGTAACTGCATTTGCGAGTTACTGTAGTTTCACTCCCACCAATGTGGTTATCAATGCTGTCTGTGTGGACACTCTCGACGGGGCGTCTTGCAAGAGCTGCAACAATACCCTCATTAACTAACTTCTGGATAGCAGTTGGCCTCATTGTGGAAGTCTTCTTTTTAGGAGGCCTACTTCTATAAATACACAAATGTATACATTAGTATCCAATAACCATCAACATCATAACAAATGGATATATCACGAATAGCTCACAATAGTCGAGATAATCACATCACATCATTCAAGTACTAAATGAAACATAATCGTCACAATTAGAAATCAAACAATCATATATAACATCACGACATGTCTGAACATGATCACAGCACACATGAATATAAGGAGACAACCATGACAACATAAATCAACATCATAATATAGAAAATCCATAACCAACAACATCGAATTAATAACTTGATTCATTTTTTTACAAAACGAAATGATAAAAGGCCTTTTTATTAATGCCACATGCGACAGGCTAAGATATCTCTAAGCTACGAACGACATATCACTAATCTATGAACTTCCTGGTGCGTCACCCAATCGACGCTGAAGCTCCTGAACTAACTCTATTAAGGTGGTCATTGCCTGATCCCTCTCATTCTCTCTAACTTGGGAGTCCTCTGCCATACACTAAAGGGTCGCAATACGAGTGCGAGCTACAATGAGCTCATCAGTCTGACACTTAATCACCTCGTGCATAGACTCAGTACGATCTCTCAACTCTCGTAGCTCCTGTCTCTCTATCTCTAGTCTTTCTCCCAAGTAAGTAACAGTCTCTCAGGTCTCCAATAGCTAAGTACCCATCATATCAAACACGTCCTCCATAGCTACTCATCCAATCACCAGGTTGTCTACCTCCTCCTCAACATTCTGAATATGATCTAACAAAATCTCATCCATGTACCCTAGGATCGTGTCAAGATGCTCCTCATGTTTGATCAATCTAGCTGCCAATAAAGGGATGGTATGATGAACAGGCTCTTCTGTAAGAGGAAGAACTCTAGCAGAATCAATAGCGGAACTCTCTCCCAACTTAGTAATGCAAGGAGTACCATCCTCGCTCCTCCATCTATGAATAGTATGCAAAAGAAATGTCCACCGGCGAGCATCATATCTCATGCAGAGTCTAGGGTGAGCAGCAGCCTCGGACGCAGCCTAGACATAAGGATCAGAAAATATGGCTCAAGGAAACGAGCCCTCTTGCGAGCTGGAAATGTGTCACTGCAGAAAGATCGAGGCAATGGTGGTGATGATGGTGGTGTGGAAGATGGTAGTGGTACAGTAGTAGTCTGGTAGTAGAAAACAGTCGGTGGGGGTAATGAAGTAGTCATCTTTGGTGGGGGTGGTGGGATAGGTGATCGTGGATAGGGTGGTGGTGGTGGAACAAAAAATGGTGATAGTGGTGGTGCTGGAGATAGTGGTGGTGATGATGTAGTAGGTGCTGGTGGTGGTATAGATGGAGCTGAAGGTGTACATACCCGTTTCTGGGCAATATGCATAAGGACACGACCTCCACGACGAAGTCGGTAAGGTCGACCAAAAGGTGTTGGCTCATAGGGTTTGAGGACCCGGACCTTCCTACGACGGTGAACCGGTACATGTGATGGTGATGGTGAAACGGTAGGAGGGGACATAATGTCCTCAAAATTCTCCGAATCAGACAACTCGTCATCTTCCTCAGATCCCGAAGAGTAGTAGGCTTGTCTGACACACGTGTAGTCATCATTAAACAAAGGAGAGTAAGCAGGCGAGTCCTCCGGTGAGGCTGGTGCAGCAAGGATCACAGGTGGTGTAGGTGCGACTTCACCCTCCTCGAAGGGTTCAGTCTCCCCAAATGCAGCCTCTGGTGAGATGGGAGCTGGAACCATGGGTCGTACTGGTACAGTAGTGGAGGACATAGCGTCCTCGATCTCCGAGTCAGATGATAGGATGAGAAGCTAAAGATATGGTACTGTAATAATCCAGAAATAATAACATAAGTATAAGTCACTATCATGAGATAAATAAAGTTTTAGTTAGTCATGCATAATCTGCCAAGCAAATCTCTATGCCTAACTAAATGGTAAGTGCAAGTCATTAAAACATATTAAGTAGTGTTTAGTCGGTTATGTATTATCTGCTAAGCAAATCTCCATACATAATGTTGGTAAAGTGTAGGCACGGAGGGCGTAAGGTAGTGGGTGTAAAAATGGTCCGTTTTGAAAACGTAGTTATAGTCCAATTGTTTAAAATACAATCTGGTTCTCTATAACCATGGCTTTGATGCCAATCTGTAACACCCCGTAAATTTTAACGTAGCAGCGGAAGGCTAATCGGGGTATTACTTCCTGGATCACGGTCATAAATCATAGAAAACGACTCTAAAGAAGACATTTTTATAAAAGGTGTTGTCATTCAATGAAAACTTAATTTTTATGATTATAAAAGCAATATCATGTTGTTTACACAAAAGATAATATTGAGTTTGTAATAAATGAGAACTTTAGGTTACACCGAAATAAAAGTCTTGTTGCCCACTCCGTGCCATGGAATTCTTCATTAATTACCTGAGATAAACATGCTTAAAAGGTAAACAAAAATGTTGAGTGAATCCATAGGTTTAAAGTTAATCAGTTGAACACAAGATATATAGTGATAATTGCTTCAAAGAAAATTAATTAGTAAAACAATTATTATTGCCCTAAGCTCATGACACCAAGACGTTAATTGTTACATCAACATAATGATGTAAGTGATTTTTGCCCCCAAGGAGGTAATTTCCAGTTACCTATAGTAATTAAAATATAGTGCACCTTGTTATTTCAAAAGCATAGAAGGGTTCGTCAACCCCAATAGATCTATCCACAATATTTGCGTTCACTCGCGGTGACTAATAGTTCATGATAAGGAGGGACTTTTTGGAAGTAAAGGCACTTAGGCAATAATAATATAATGAATAGCATACGTTAGCAAAAAGGCTTGTGTTCAGGTTTAAAGCATGTATCTCCCCCACGGGAATTATAAAACAAGTAAATGTGGGGCTATGTACTCACCTCAGTGGTACAGTAGGAAATGCACAACAATATCTGTTGGGAATAAAGATAACAGTTACCACTGATACGCTTGTGGTTAGCACTGCTAAAGATTACACTAGCAGTGGAAACTCATTACCACTGCCAGTACATTATTACCACTACTGTTAGGATAATTATTATGTATCCGTGTATTGATAAGTATAGAAAAGATCTTTTGTATATTCTATATTGTTAGGATTATACTTATCTTGTAAAGGACTCCTTGTGCTATAAAAGGAGATCCTAGGTCATTGCTTAGGTTACGTATTATTCATATAAGCTTCAAGGTGTAACCCTAGTGATAAGTAAGATCACTCGTATTATTTCTTAATAATATTGAAGCTTTGTGTTATTCTGTTCTCACTTACATTACATCATATAAACCATCTTCTAAGTATTACTAAGTATATTCCGCGTGCTTATTAATATAACTCAAAGTATCACCAACACAAGGAGTGTGTTTAGATCCATCAAGTGGTATCGAGCAAAGGTTACGATATTTTGATTTAGAAGATACAAGGAATAAGCTTAACCAACTCACTCAAATCAATGGAGATGGATAACAACCATTCAAACTCGCTCCAAGGCTTCCTAAGCTCAAACTTAATGAGTTTGAGATGTGGAGGATAATGATTGAGCAATACTTTCTCATTCAAGACTATGCTCTATGGGAGATCATCTTATCGGTGATTCCTTCAAGTCATTATGAAGAATGAGAAAGTTGGTGACACGAAGTTGTAACGATCTCATGACCAAACTAATGATGAAAGAGCAAAGAAGAAGAATGATCTGAAGGCCAGAAGTTTATTACTAATGACTCTTCCTAAAGACCAGATCATTGCTTTCAACAAGTACAAGACAACAAAAGAACTCTTTGAAGAGATCTGCTCAGTGTTTGGTGGCAATGATGCTACAAAGAAGACACAAAAGACATTGTTGAAGCAAAGTTATGAAAGCTTCTCTACTTCAAGCGATGACTCACTTGACAGCATCTTTACCAAACTCGAGAAGATTGTCACACAACTAACTGTGTTTGGCATTGAGGTAGAAAAGGAAGACCTCGGTTTGAAGTTTCTAAGAAGTTTGCCTTCTGAGTTTCATACAAATGTTACAATCGGGAAAATAAACCGTAGATTGAAACTATGAAGCTCAATAATCTTTACAATAACTTCAAACTCATTGAACAAAGGTTGAAGAAGGCGAAACTTGGTACAAGCTCAAGCGACTTGGCATTGTTGTCAACCTCATGAGATTGTGATGATTCGAAGATGACAATGATGATGATTTTGCCACCGCCGGTTCTCTGTTTCCATTGGTAATGTTAGTGTTACCACTGCAGTTCAAAGAAGAAGGTTCTTTGGTATTGGAGATCCTACCTTTTATGCTTTTATCTCTAATCAAGTTAATGGCTCTATATTAACTCATGAAGACATAGAGCAAATTGATGAAGATGACTTGGAGGAGATGGACATAAAATGGCAAATAGCTCTTCTTAGCATGAGGGCTAGGAAATTCTACAAGAAGATCGGCAAGCCAATTCACATAAATGGTGGTGAAACCTAGGGTTCGATAAAAACAAAGTAGAGTGCTTCAATTGTCACAAGTTGGGGCATTTTGCTAGAGAATGCGTAAGACCAAGGAACCGGACAAAAGGTCTACTTGGTACAAGCAAAGAAAGAACCAATTGTGGAAGAACCAAAGGCAATCTTTGGAAATTGATAGTGTAAGCTATGATTGGAGTTTCATGGCTGATGAACAAGAGGAACAATCTTCATATGCTGCTCTTGTGTCTACAGAACATGCTCTTATGGCTTTCTCTGACTCTGAGGTACAAAATTTTGAAAGTTGTTCTAAAACTTGCAGGGCTTCTAGAGAATGTGAAAGGCTTAATGAATCTTTTGAAAACCAAAGAACTGAGTTGTTTGCTGCTAATTATGCTGTGACAAACCTTAGAAAAGGCATAGCTGTATTAGAAAAAACAACTAGAGCATTATAGAGCAAATGAGTCAAAATATAATGATGATATGATTATTCTTAGAAGAGAGATAGATCATAAGACTGCAGTGAATGAGGCATTAAAAGAAGAGTATGAAAAACTTAAAAAGATAAATGAGAATGTCAATTTATCTATTGACACCTGTTATTATCAGTCCAAGTCAATTGATAAAATTTGGAATGCTCAAATCACTAGTAAAGTTAAGTCTGGTATGGGTTACAATATTGTTCCTCCACCACTAAGGGGTGTTCCATCACCTCCTGGCATAAATTTAGCTCATACAGGCCTAGAAGATTTTCAGGAACCTATTTGTGAATATGGTCCTCCCAAATTTGTGAAAAGTGGGGAAGAGGTTAAGCATGAACCTGATATTTTTGAAAGTGCTAGTGACTCATCAGTTGTAGATGAGAATGTTAAAAAGAGTTTAGAGACTTCTATCCCAAAAGTTGTTAATACTATTACAGAGGAACCTAGGAAACAAGTTAACAAGCCTAGATCAACTGTAAGGTATGCTCAGATGTATAGAAACAAGCCATCAACTCCTAGGGGTAACCAGAGGAGTTGGAATCATGTTAAATCTCAACAACTAGGTAGTGATTTTGTGATGTAAAACAAAGCATGTTATATTTGTGGTAGCTTTAATCATTTACATGCTAATTGTGATTATCATGTTGGGAGAAGGGAAGTCCATGGGAATAAAAGGGTGGAGTCAAACAAGTTTCAAAACCAGATACACCGTAATTCATACAGCAAAATGGTCCCAAGAGCGCTTCAACTAAGAAGTGGCCATAAAACGTTTGCCACGGTAAAACTGCTAACACCGCTCACCCTAAATCACTGTTACAAGTGCAAAATCCAAAACAACCTTTGCAAAATCTGCACAAACAAGGAAAAGGTCTTTTCTAATAAAGGGGTTAAATATAACCAACAGTGGGTACCTAAAACTAAACCAAAGAAGCTACCCTCGCTCAATCAAAAGTTCCCACTGCAAGGGTTGTAAACAAGACCAAGGGTAACATGGGAAATGCTGTGAAGGCCTCAGCACGTTGGGAATGGAAACCTAAAGAAATTACTTCAAAAACCAATCCCAATGGTGTATCAATAACCTTTGATAGATATAACTATATTGATATACGAGGCAGATCCAAGTCAATCATGGCTTGGGTCCCCAAAGGAAACTTGTAGGATCGTTATTTTATTGTGTTGATGATTCGGGTGGTCTAGGATGATCAAAATACATGTTTGCCATAGTTAGAGAGTTAGTAGAGAGAGAGGGTGTTCTTGCTAGAGGTTTACACAAAGTATGGAATATTAGATTGAATGAGAAGCATCACCCCTTCCATGGATGGAAGGGGTATTTATACTTACAGACTCAACGACCTCCTATCGGCCTGTGGATCAGGGATACAGTGGGTAAAGACCCGTCCTTCCTCCACGGTGTTGCACTAAACTATTCTACGCTAATAATTAACTAATTAACTACTAAACAATGTAAATAACTACAAATCTACGAGCTAACATATGCTAGACTATAATTGGGGTGACCGACACTTTAACATGGAATTTCCAATTCCTAACAATCTCCCCCTAAGGGAGGTCACCCCATGAAATACATTTTGCATCCTAGCATTCTATCTTTGACTTTAGTTCTGAGCTCGTAGACTTGAATTCTTCACTTTCGCAAACTTTGTGCAATAGTAGCGATTCTTCAAAGTCTGCACTGATTTGTACTTTTAGTGGAGGTCTTTGGTCTGATCCACATCTTTGATGATCTTCGAGCTTTCATTGAGATCATCGCCACATGAAATCTCCGGATCACCCTTTATTGTGTTGCCATCATGTGAAGTTGTGACTTTCGGACCGACATGCTCACACTTTTGAATCATGACATCTTTCCATCGAGTGGCGGAAGCTTTACCGACTCATGATATTTGCGGCAGTAATGAAGCATAGTATAGAAATATCGAGCCGGGTTCGTAGATATGCACCACCATGATTTCTTCAATTAAGTGTGGATCTTTGTGAGCATGCGACTTTGGATTGACTCCTCAATTCGATCACCGCAACCGTCCAAATGTACCGCAAACAACAGCTAGCAATAAAACACACGAAAGTGTCTTTGACCACTTTCGTTGAATTGAGGTACACGACCCACGGTTCCCGTTGATCAAGACAAGTCTTGCTGTGATCGGTAGGATTCCTAAGAATCTCCTTGACAGGGTTTCGCAATTGTTCTAGGCGTTCTCAAACCGAACGTCTCAAAGAAGACAACACGGAGTGAGTGAACCAAATGAATTGAGATTCACCGATTGATGAAAATGATTTGAAAAACAATCGCGTATTGCTTGAAGAAAGAGTTTTGCAACACGCACGAAGGTTTTATGAGAAGATCAATTTTCAATCAAAATACTTTTTGTATTAGAGAATGAGTACACATTCGACGTGCTAGCGAAAAGAAGAGATTCGCACATCGAGCGGTTTTCTAAAAGTATTTTCAATCGAGATACTTTTTGAATTTGAAAACATAAGTACACATTCGGCGTGCTAGAGAAAAGAAGGTTTGCACATCGAATGGTTTTTCCAAAGTATACGTCAATTCCATTCACGGACCAAGGTTGATTCAAGATTGAATCTCCCATCGTTTCTATCCGGTTGTCACAAGCTTAATCTTTTGAAAAGATTTCACATGTCACCCACCAAGAGCTTGTTTGATGTTGGCTCTAGAAGGATTTCCATCTTCATTGTGAATAATTTTTACATATCACTCGGATGTTCGGCAATACCACAAGGATAATCGTGGGACTCTTAATATATACTTACTTTCCACATTATGTGAAAAGCAAGTCTTCAAGAATTTAGTGTCCTAACGAGATATTGTGGATGATCTCTTGGCTCTAGACTCAATAGTGCTCATTTGGTTCTGTCTTGGGAGACTAGGGAGATGGTCTCCTTCTTCAATATCAACAATCTCTAAGAGAAAGTCGATAGATTATGTAGGTTCCCGGAGAATGAAACAAGCCCTTTTAAGAGGAACTTGAGTGGTTTGGGAAGTTGTAGTGCGGTCGTCCACCGGGTCCATGACGCCATGTCTTCAATACCGATGTTACCTTAGTAACCACCGAGAGCATATGTAATGAACCCGGTTTACGCCCTAAGGTTGAATTGATGGAGGCTATTTCTTTTCACCCTTTTACATTCAATTCTTTTTCATTCTTCAACCCCTTCATGCTTACCGAGACTTCATAACTAGAACCTTGTTGGGTTTATTCCAAGACTAGCTCTGTCTCATCCGCACTCTTCCCATTCTCATTTTCTCCTTTTTCAATATACCTAAGGACTCTACACTATCTAGTGGATTGTCTCGGGTAGATCCCTCGCTCTCAAGGGATCGTGGGAGCGAATACCTAACCTAACCATCCTTATAACACCATGCATAAAATAAATTGGTCGGTCTTTTGGTATTGTTCTTTCCTTCTCGAAACCAATTGAAAATCATTTGGAAAAACAATCAAGGTACTTGTGATACGAGATCAAAGCATTTTGTACCCTAATAGTTTTGATCATTTTGAAAACCTCCCCTCAACATGTGCGTATGATTTAGAAATTGTTTAGCACAAGGAGGCAAGAGGACTTTGAAATATTTTCTTTGATCACAATTTTCATACTGAAAAAGCCATTTGATTTTCATGGTAAAATTCTCCCCTCAATATGTGTATGAAATTTGAAATCATTTTATCACATAGAGGCAAGAGTTCTTTTGAAGCACATTTACGATCACACAAGCCATTAAGAAACCATTTAAAACTCAATCAAGGTACTTTATAAATCACTTTAAAAAGCTTACGTGCCTCGATGGTTTATTTGCTCCCCCAATATGTGCTTCAAGATTGAAAGCTTTTAGCACATATGAAGTGACGGCGTGCACAATTAAATCAAACGATCACCTTTTATCAAATTTCATTATTAAATCACAAATTCTCCCCGATCAAAATATCAAACCCTTTGAGATTTTGGATCCCAAGTAATTTCATTAGGTTTAGAAAACATAGGAGAAAATGTGGCCAAGTTTAAATACACTAGTACAAAAGCGGATTTGGTCACGCATGGTCGAAATGGAACGACCCACATTCGCATATTTGTGTGGGTGAAGGTCACGAAATTGACAACATGTACTAATTAGTCACACTTGAAAATTTTAATTGTGTGACCATTAGAACTGTATCGCCACACAATTGAGCGTTGTGTGGCTAAAGGTATCTGGTGATTTTGTTTTGGATCATTTAGCCACATATGAATTTGGAGCAGTGACAAATACAAGTAACCTTGATCGTTAGTCACATGAAGTAATTTTTGTGTGTCTAAATCATAGAGTCAAGTTTTGTCACACATTATGTAAGGGTGGTGATATGTTTTGCCAACTCTTTAGCCGCATCTCGAAATTGGAACAAGTGACAAATGAAAAGTAAGGTTGAAGCATTAGTCACGATATACATATAAACAGATGACAAATATATGTCACACACTTGAACACTTGTGACCAAAAGCCATATATGGTCACACTAAATGTTTTGTCACACATTCGTTAAGTGTGGCCAAAATCCGGTACATATGTTCACGTAAGTTAATATGTGTGTTTAAAGTTTAGTTTGTGTTAGCTTGCCGAAAGCTAATCTATAAAGTCACATTTGCTACTAACACCGTGACCAAATGCCATATATGGTCACACTAAGCGTTTTGTCACACATATTATTCAAGTGTAGCCAAAATCCGGTACATATGGTCACGTAACTTAATATGTGGCCATTGGATGATGAATAGTCACTCAAAATACACGTTTCCTCACTTGAAACACCATATGGTCACACTTATTAACACGTTTAGCCACTTTATGGTTAATTGTATGTGACTAAATACCCAAAACAAAGCAGGCTTTGTGTGACTAAATGTTAGAAAAGGCCACACAAACATAAAATTCATGTGGCCATTGGATGATCAATAGTCACACAAAAGACACCTTTCTTCACTTGAAACACCATATGGTCACACTTATTAACACTTTTAGCCACTTTATGATTAATTGTATGTGACTAAATACCCAAAACAAACAGGCTTTGTGTGACTAAATGTTACAAAGGCCACACAAACATAAAATCCAAGTGGCCATTGGATGATCAATAGTCACACAAAGACATATTTCTTCACCTTAAATACCATATGGTCACACTTATTAACACTTTTAGCCACTTTATGCTTAATTGTATGTGACTAAATAACCAAAAGAAACATGCTTTGTGTGACTAAATGTTAGAAATGGCCACACAAAAGAAATTTGATGTGGCCATTGGATTATCAATAGTCACACAAAAACTATTATGTTTTCATAAGCAGTAACTAACTACGAATACTAAGCAGACTTATCTTATTTACGCGGACTTAACCTTGTCTTGGGCAGCCTTAACCACTAAAACTAACCTACCGGACTTAACTTTGTCTCGGCGGCTTTAACCACTAAAGTTTTACATTTATAAGTAGACCACAACACAAAATATATATATTTTTTGGGTGCAAAGATGAACTTGTATTAATCAAGGAAACTTTGTAAAATGAAAAATCAACACAATCGATATGGACAAGTTCCATATCAAGTTGCATACTAGGCAACTCTATTCAATATCGATATATCCGTTCTTATAAGTGCGATAATAAAACAAACCGCCCATATCATACAACCATGGACGAGATGACAACCAACATAAAACCATCACAAAGAACACCTTTTAATGCACCAAGATGAACCATACACTTCCGGATAGGGGCTATACCAAGTAGTTTACATTCCATCTCATGAATGGCTTCAACTACTTGGGAACACACACCCTAAATGAAGCCAACCAAATCCTACACAATCCTAAAATCATTTATAAACGTGTCTACCAATAACAACCGATAACGCTGGAATTACGTTTTAGCACATGCTAAATCTTTGAAGTATAAGCGGATTACGGAAGACACCGAAGCTTGGTCGTCGATGACAAAGTCAACAAGATTGAATCGACCATTTTGTTTCGTTCCCATCGACACTCCTCAACAATCTCTCTCCATATGGCGTTTATGGTAGCGTGGTTCTTGCTTCTAGGCCTATCATTTGTAGTGTTGCGATTCACGTTCACATAAAACTCCATGTCTTCCGTGTATCTCGGCAATGCGTTATGGTACTTCCACATGTGATTTAAACAGTAAACTTATGTGGTATGTTACGCATTAAAAGAACAATGTAGTATGCTAATCAAAAGTATGTCCATGTGTTGAAGTATATATTAGTTTTTGCGGCGATTATATTATTGAAATGGTCCGATTTGTATCATTACTTACCAAACGACTCACGTCCGTGACATATGCAAGGATGGCGGCGTAAAACAATCCTTTCACTTTCATGCTCGAACATTCGTTCCATGCACATATGTGTTTCATACGCTCATCCGCAATTGGAATTTAATAAAATGGTAATTAATAATTTAAAAGCTATTATATGGAAAGGTTTATTTTAAAATAAAGTCATAGATTATGTCTACACTTTGATTAACATACCTTCATCTACGGGTTTCTCATGAGCGGTCTTGTACGATTCACTCCATCGTTGCACAAGTTCGAAACGCATCATCGGTCCATTTTCAGAAATGGCATCGGGGAAAGAGTATTGTTTAGGAGATTTGTGAAAACAACTCTTGTGCCGACAAAAAGGTTTTCATCGTGAACAATACATTCCATCCGTGCCCACCAAACTCATGCACGTCTGTTTTCCTCCGGTATTTCAATTTGACGGTGAGTGATAGGCTGCTACAGCACGCCAAAGAACAAGAACGTCAAATTGGTTATTGTCGGTATGGTCCGGAAATTGCAAGGAATGACCTACGTAATAGTTTAGTTTAAAGAAAACATTAGCGGGTCAAACAATTAAAATAATCCCCATTTTCAACAAACTTATACAATGTATTGATTAACATTTTTTCTTACCGGAGGTTGTGCGGATATTCATCCAACGTAACCGAGCACCTCGTTGTCGTAACCTAGAAGAGCCAGATCGTATCCGGGGCATTCGTGGCACGCATCGTTGTACCTGTTACATAATAACGGTCTTCTTCCGGCGAATGAAATGAAATGTGGCCACATTGATGTATTGGCTTTGATCAATAAAAAGCTTGCCACTCGGACCCTTGCAAAGTAATGCGACCACGAACCAATTTCCGATAAACCTTATGTTTGGTTCCCCATTGTGGATTAGGTATATCCGGCCTTCTTGGGTACAAAGTGTTTGATAAACAAAGCAGAAGCATCTTAAATTTAAAAAGTAAGCACGTATATCAATTTGATGGTTACATCGATAAATTTATAACCTTAAGTAAGCATTTTAAGTACAACTTACGCAATGTCCTAATGTTTGTGCGGTTTGCCTCCACCAACAATTGGATGCTCATTCTATTTTAAAACCACAATCGTCTTAATGGTCAATAAGGTTATATCATATGCATAACATTCAACTAATACAAGTCTTAGATGATCAATACATCTTTATCATTAAGGTGTCAAACAAAATATGATTGAAGATGTACTACTACATATTTAACTATGTTTCAAAACCAATAATCATATAGTCCTTTTAGAGTAAAAATCAGATTTTTTACGTTTATTCATCTTACCCAATCGTTTGTTAAAATCTAGTAAGAAATCCATAATCTACCCAACATACCATACGCCATTGCTTCATCCAATGTTTAAACCTAAGCTCGAGATATATCCATGATTTTTTTATTCAAATCATCCTATATTTACATGTCACACAATATTCTAAAGAATCAAATCGCATATAGTTCTAATAAAGCAGTACATTACTTTATGATCAAAGGATACTATATTCTTTAGGATATGTTAAACATTCTTGAAAAATTACCAAACATGCATTTGTATCCATCAACATATCGAAACATGCATATCAATCACTTTACATTTGCGGTTCATGGTTAAAAACAAAAGAAAAAAAAAAAAAAACAATGTGTAACATTACACGATGATGCGGTTGTTGTGTTGAAGAAGATAGACTTGAATATTTTGCTAAGACTATGTGATTAAGTGTAGCCGTAATATGTCACGGTTCTCAAAGCGCAATGATTACAATTAATTAAGGGAAGGATTTTTGTTTTATTTTTTAGCTTGTATTATGGGAGCATTGCATATACCCACTAAAACTCAAAAGTTTCATATTTCTCCATAATACAATTTTTAATGCATGATGTACAATGCAACTTAAGCATGTTTTGGGTATATATGCAAATATGTAAATTTTACACAACAATTACGTACCAAAGCGGTACATTTGAAAAAGTACGCAACTATTTTATGACCTAAACCCTTGATTAAATACATACAAAATATTTGGTAGAATCACCTTAAAAATTAAGTACCTTAACATACAAATAAATAATATTACATTAACATACACGATATCGTAACTTCTCGCAAATAAATACATATATCGAATACAATATTGGTTAATCGAATATACAATGTAGCTATTGAATCACTTGCCGGTGAATCAACATTTGCAATGTTTTTGTACGATGTTTCCGTCCTTGAATGTCACGTTCACTGTGATGATAAAAACACATGGGATCAAGTAACAAAAAGTTATACGTTGTAATAAAGTATATAATTGTAGGTACTTTTAAATAAGAAACATACTATTCAATAACTTAGCACTACCAAGATTAACTTAGCAGCGGTATTAACTTAGCTTTGCCGATTAACTTCTTCCAAACCCATTCTTATTCGATGTCAAATTCCGGCCCATTCTACTACGACTATATACACGGATGCTTAACATCTTGAGCCAATCATGATTCATTGGGACGGGTGTATGATAGGGACCAATGATTATATATAGCTTCTAATGAAACTATATATACACGTGGCGCCAACGACGCCACCACAATGAAACATGATTGACACGAAGAAATTTACCAACTTCATTAAAGTACAAGGTTGTGATAATATTATGCATATAAAATAAAGCGGTCACAAACATGCGACATAATCATCTATACATTGCTATAAACCGGGTCAAGATATGGGCAATCTCAAGTTTAAAACTACCCGTCATAATTGATCAAAGCGTTGATGGTCATGGTAAACAACACGACCTCTATCAAAGTAAGACACCTATGTTATAAGCAAGCAAGTGGAGATACTTAGTACTTTGAGCGTCCACTCGAAATCCCATTGCCATGTCTATGAAATGGTGCAAAGATTTGCACCAAACCTATTGCTATGACGGTGACATAGGAATGGGTTTCGAGGAAGCTCAAAGTACGAAAGGTGTGCCGAATAAATAATTATCGATTCTACAAAAGTTAATTTTGAGAGATGAAAAGACAAAAAGCCTATCCGGTGATGAAAAGACTTTTAAGTGCGATGGTTAAAATTTTAATGTTGAAACTAGGGAATAAGATCTTGTATCTGACAACCCATCTACCATATACAAAAACAAATTGACTCATTTTTGCACATAATAGTGAGGCTCGAGATCTGTATAAATCAATAGTTTAAAAACATCGTGATCACATCATTTGCATGATTTAATAAGATACTTGTCATCATGACCTCATACACCGACACCTCATAATTATAGTTTTGCTAGATTGTTAAAAAAGTTAAGGAACAATATGATATAGTTGCGGTTCAAGCGGAAGTTGAACATACCAATGTGGCGTTACTTTGTAGATGTGTATGGAATTTCAACTTAGTGAACCCTACGAATCCCCTACGTACCTTTTGTCGTTTCAACTCCGCTTTGAGCAAAGGCACGCACCGGGCGATTTGCTGGATTGTTGAAAAAACAAAAGGCAATCGTTTGGGAATTTAGAATGGGTAACTATCTTTGAAATTCCCTACTCATCTACAAAGTAACGTAACCTTGGTAATCGCTCAACTTCCTTTGAATCAACTATATATCATATTGATCCTTAACTTTTTAACAATCTAACAAAAGTCTATAACAAGTATATCGACTCATATAAACTTCCAAACCGGGTGTGCAAGTGTGATATGCATTAGCAAGGCTTCGGATCCGTGAAAAGGTTGGATAAACACCGGAACATCGTGGATATAACCGCCATGGTGCAAAATAATGTAATAAAATTGCCATGCCAACATATGGTAAATCACATCATTTGCATATCAAATAAGATAATCGTCATCACACCTTTTGCATATCACAAATAAACACATGTGGCCCAAAATAAACTAACTCCCTTTGAGCAAAGGCACGCACTAGGCGATTTGCTAGATTGTTGAAAAACAAAAGGAACTGTATGGAAATCGAGAAG
>CM040246.1:25273591-25405543 GCA_022545495.1 Chrysanthemum lavandulifolium
TAATTAAATTGGTTTTAAATAGTTTAAAATTCATAGAAAATAGATAAATAGTCATAAAAATACAAAATAGTTTTGAAAAGTCTATTTTGATATTTTAGACTTTTCCATTTCATAATTTTATTTTTCTAGCTTTATTTCCTAATTTCTTGTATTTTAGGTAATTATTAATTAGTTAAAAATAGTTTTAATTAATAATAATTAGATAATTAGTTGTAAAATTAATTTTCTTTTTCTTAAAATTTTCTTATATCATTAGGATTGTAAAATGTATTTTCATATTTTAGGGTTTATCTTGTGTAATTTTCACGTTTTTTATTTATGCGTTTACGTAACTTTAATTTAAACGTAAGTTTTTAGTTTTAAGTTTTAAGCGTTCATCAATTTTAAAAATAGTGATAGCGTTTATTTAATAGATTTTATCTTTTAACTTTCTTTAATTTGCATTTAAGCCCCTGTGGTTTATGGGCTTTTCCTTAGTTATAATCGAACCACAATCTCCTTTCCGTTCAAATCTCCCGATCACTACTCGTTTGACTATTCTCGCTGACTCATTTGGGACTTAACGACACTGGGAAACACTATACTCTCCGATCTTCATTGCATTCGTGCGAAATGTTTTAGGTTTTCTTACGCTTGCGTGAGAGAACTCGACAGTTTCTTGTGGATCATGCGCGTAAGGTGATAATTTAAACATTAATACTCATGTTTATAATTGAATATTTGTTTTATTTTGTTTGTGTTGTCGCGTTTACCATCTCTCGCTCACAAAAGCTTCTACGATGGAACACCATGGTGTACTTAATACATAATCGGGAACAAAACACAAAGTCCTGGATAAAACAAAGCTCGAAAACCATTACAAATTGTACGACGATGAGTGGGTCAAGTTTACGGAGAAGAGTAGGTATCTGACGTCGAAATGTTGCACTTTATAAAGGAGGAGGAAGACACGACACGAATCGCATACAATCGTCTTTGGCCGAATGCGGTGGATATGAATGACTGATAAGCGCAGTGATGAGATGCTTATTGTTTCTGGCGAGAATCTTGGACATTCTCGGTAAGCACACGAACTATTATCTATTTTGTAACGTCTTTTTAAGTTAAAATATGAAGTTTATAAATCGTGAGTATGTTGATTATTTTCAATTGTATGCGATTGCTTCCGGAGATTTCTGCAAGATATAGTGACAAACGAATTTGATATTCGGATGGGAGGAATGAATTTAGCAACCGTGAATCATCGTCGTGTTCATATTCGAGGAACATCAAATCCAAAAGTTTATGCAAACTTGTTTTACGGAGATGGATGGAATCTCGTTGTTGACAACAACACACAGTACCGGAAACCAATGGTTTTCACAAATCTTGGTGGTGCGATGCTTAATATGATTACTTTCGGAAGGATGGACTTGGTTTAGGCTTTGAGGACATCCCAGAATGTAATGGATTTAGCTTTTCCTATCTCGTCGAGGTCCCCTGGACAAAGGTATCATACAATATTTATGTTACACATCTATACTATATGATTGCATAACTCTAATATTTTGTGTTCACAAATTGCAATATAGATCCAAGAATGTTTCACATATGCGACTGGGCAGGGCATGATCAGCATAGAAATGAAGACGCATGTTTTTACACACCAATGCTGGCCTATGTCCTTGATAGGAACCGTTTGGTAAGTAGATACTACGTATAATTGTTAGTGCATGTCAGTTTCTGTGTATTTAATTTTGGTTATGTCTACTTAAAAATGAGAGCTTATTGAGGTTTTATATTTCATATCTGATTGTACACGCCAAGTTTGTTGATAAGAGTGAATCGGACATTTGACAACGCAATTGTTAGACACGGTGGGATGGAGTTTGCGGTTGACCGGTATTGTAAGGCACAAACAGAACCTGGAAGAGAAGCCGAGAAAGAACCATCTAACAATGATTGCAAAGGACAAATGGAAACATGTCAAAAGGCAATGCCGCTTCGGGAAGGACAAAATGATCCGATTTGACTTGTTGACGTGATGACCGATTCATGGAGACAGTTGATCCGGAGTTTCTGTGCTTGTTCCAATATTTGATATGTCTTTGAATGAAGGTGTTCAAGTGGATTTGACTTTTGTTATCGGGATTGTCAGTGGGTGTGTGTCTTTTGAAACAATGTTTAGGTGGCAAGACTTTAGTAGTTTAGTTATATGTTAAGTTGAATAATGGCTGGATACATGACTTGTTCATCCAGTCTATTATCCTAGTACGTTTAAGGTGTTATCCTACTACGTTTCGTATGTTGACAGTCAGTTCTTATTTATATATTGTTGAATCAACTACTTTAGACTAATGCAGTCATCTGTTAATTACATTACTTCCCTTTAGGAGTGTGTTTTATTGTTTAAAGTATGCTTGCTTGTCTATGTAGTAAGAATTTTAGTTGGGTTACAATCTGATATAAAACTGAATGATAGTATGTGGGTTAGTACCTTTTATAATGTTTCTTATCTTGACATTTTATATAGCGATTGGTAGACTTGGTTGAATGCTTCAATTAATAAGTTACACATAATTAGGCTTATAAATGAGCCCATTAAATCCAAAATGACCCAATAGATTAATATCTCATGTTCGGTCAACTGCAAAAGTCCAAAAGCTCAAGAGATTTTTTGAGTTTAGAAATAGAAAGATTACGTTTTCAAGCGAAAACATCTTGAATCTTAGTTCAAACACTATCAAGTCGTTAGGTTCATGCATTATCAAAGCGATTGCATGATGATAGTGGTTAGATTATCCAACTTCATGTAACATAGTGTACACAAAATACGTTAACGATGATAATTGATGTTTTTAAAAATGCATGATATTTGTCTACTTGATGATCTATGTTCTTTGTTAAACATGTATAATACCCTAATAATGTTGAATCAGATGTACGATAAAATGGTTTGTTGATGCTTATATGAATCTATCCGTAATTACATTTGTTAATGGTGGTAGCATGATAACTTGGTGATGACTTGAATGGCAGTGTTCTATCAGATATATAAGTGTTGTCCAATATGTGATACGATGGGAGTATGCATCTTGTTTTCAGATATAACAGATATGTGACAATGAGTATATATCATATAACAAACTGGTTGTCCCAAAAAGGGTAATTACACATCATTATCAAGAAGTGAATATTTGTATTATGCTTCAGAGACAAAAAGAACTGAATTGATAGTTAGCCAAAATACAATGCTCAATACAAGCTGCGTTGATAGTTAGGAAAAATACAAATGTCATAAATAAAATGGGATAGTATCATAAATTTTTCATTACAACATATAAATAATACACTCAATGTGCAAGTATACATTTGTTTTGTATGAATACAGAATCAATCAGTATAAAAAAAGGTCTTAACAGCCAAAGTACCAGGTGATTAGGACTGTAGGTAATACATAAACTTGATCAAGCGACTGACTTGGTTCCATAGAATATACCACACCGTTACCTGCAAAATGAACAAAACAGCCAAAAACAGATATATAATGGTAGCTGTCAAAACCTACAAACAACTTTAAGCACAAAACTTATTTCAAATAATTAACCAAAGTACTGATTGGTTATTCTTAATAAGACATTGTCCACAACGTAAAATCAGATCAAACAGTATCGCATAAGTGAGGAAAATAAAATGAAAGACCAAGATAATGGTACGGACAAAGTATTGTTTACGTGGATATCCATCCACAGCTTCCGCTTATTTCAAAATTAAAAACCCCAATAAACACTACATTCACGGCTTCTCAACTTTAATCTCCTTGTCAAGAACCAACTTTGTCCTTTTGGTAGCACTATTCTCTTCGCCTTGGAGCAAGTCAGTCTTATCCAATGGATCAACCTTCCTTTTTTCTTGAGACGTAGTATCAGAAGACGATTGCTCGGCATTCACAACATCATTCTTTAGGGCGGCGATCGGCGTTGTGTTCTCATCGGTCTGTGACTCCAAATCCTGCGTAAAATCACCCAAATGGTAGGTTAATCATTGTAAAAAGGTATAAAACGTCGCAACTGACAGTAGAAGATGTGCCATAAAAATGTGTACAATAGCATAAATGAAAATTACTTACAAATGGCGTCACATCAGCAACCTTTAAGCTGGTGGCTTCGTTTTCAGGCTGAGATCCAAATGAAATAAAGAAATTATATGGCTAAATTTTTGTTGGTAATGTCTTAGTACATGAAGTTTGGTTAAAACCGTTTAAACATTTAAATTCATTCGTCACCTTTCCCGGTGTAGCGGTAGCACAAACAGATTTAATGATATCGGGATCATTAGAAAAACGCAATACATTGAAGACAGGCATCAGCTTTTCTTTGTTTTTGGCATCAACAGCCACCTTAAAAACAAATTTCTTATCAACAATTTCCATAATCTCCGTCGGGAAGACAGCATCAGACTACATAAAGACATGTAAATGAGTGGACAATATAGAATGTACAAAGTGTTTAAAACAATTAGCACTGTTGATGAACAATTTATACCTTGCCATACTTATCCACCAACTGATAAGCAGTTAAATTATTCAGAATAGCTTGCACCTCATCATTAAATAGACAAACTGATACAGTGCCAGTTTCATCTTGAACCCTCACCTGTAAGCGGAACCTAAATGCAAAAAAGTACACAGGCACTGAGGCACTAAGAGATTCAAACAAATTCCATATCAAAGCCAGTTTAAGGGAAAGCATATACTCACTGGGTTTTGATTGACGTAATGTGACATTGCATTTTGAGCACCACCATTCATTAGGACCAAGGTAGGTTTTGGTGTGGTATCGGATTCATGGTCAACAATATCGAAGACTTAACCAACTTCTTTCTACACACCCGCATCCGAGGTACCACCAACCTTCCTCCTCTTGGATAGCACAAATTGTAGCGACGATAACGGATGGAACACCGCATATATGTCCGGATAAGTTGGTGTTATTTCAGACAATCGTTTTAAACATGAAACAATGAATTGGTATGCTACATTTCATTACATAACCCAAAAAAATGTATTGTTTGGAGCAGTTTCATTGTACATTTAGGTATAAACCGAGTATACTATATGTAAATCTTTGGGATTGTGAAAGAATTTACTGCTCAACATCAAAATTTCCGCAATGTTTCTATACATGTATTTGGTGACGAAATCATCTTTTGTAGAATTATTTGAAGCGGTTGAGATCGTGATGCGGTTTGTTGAGAATCCTCCGTACCTTGAGCGACCACCAAACTACGTATGGTTAAAAAGACGAAGTTAGTATGGACCATATCAACGCTAATATATTAATCAATTTAAAAACATATACAAATATTGGTTTAAGATACCTTTTCCTAAAAGATTCTACATCTTTAAATTCATTGCCGTATCTGGTCTTTGTCGTTGAAGAGGAACAACCTTGTTCCATTGAAACCATTTTGGATGGCCATTTTTCCTGTTTATTCAAAAACATGTACAAAATATTTAAATGATTTGGATTTATACCCATTGTCAAAAGTGCGAGATAAATTGGTGAATGTAAATGAATATAAGCGTACCATCCCGGACTTTCATCATGGCGGTGGAGGACGACAATGATCTTACCATGTTCATCGAGTTTATTCAAAAATCGTGAATTGTTGAGCAAAACTACCCATAGCGCATACACCGCAACTCATTGCCTGTATATATGATTGTTATCAATTCGGTAAATACATTGTAAATGTTTATGCAAGCGTAAAAGTTTGTTAGAATGACCTACTCAAGATCAATGATTGTGATGAGTTTCTTCTTTCCAGACCTGCCGTTTTTGTCATAAGTATCCAGGTCATCACAAGCAACAACCTGGCCTATCACATCTGCATAATGTTGAAACACAAACAGTTTCAATTCATTGGCATATCATATCATGTACTCAAGAAAAGACAAATGTATAGAAATAACTAAAACGATTCTACATACCAAACTGGCCAACTTCCTCATTCTTAAGAGATGTAATGTTTCCATATGGACGAAAGTCAAATCCATATCGAGAACCGGTGAAATCTGTGCACTTTTCTATGACAGTGTTCGAAAGAAAGCTTAGGCGGAGTGGTTTATTAACTATGCGGAACTTTGGTTGAATCTCCCCAAGACTATATCGTTGAAGGATGACAGCATTGCCCTCTTCTAATTGATGTTTGAAACCACTGACCAACGTCATCCGGACAGTTGCTTGCATCCTAGTGTTCTGGAATAAAAAATGTGAATATTTTAAAGTTTAGTACATAAAGCAAAACTTCTATACAAAATAACAATTCATATCTAAAATGCCAAAAATCAACAAACAATGCTACTTAAAAGACACAAATAAAAGTATAATTTGAAGCATAACATAAGTAGATGCTTGCTGTTCATAAAAACGATCATCTCCATATTAACAATATTTGGCTTGCTAAACATAGGTTGCATCCAAGTGCGAAGAATACGCACTCGTAACTTGATGTTGTCCTTAACAGGTGATAAATCGTTGATATACCCAGAAACAAAGGTTGCCATTGCTTGATTTGATATTCAACGCTTAGGTAAGAAAATGAGGTGTGCATCTTTATCAACACGGAGATCCTTAATTTATACAATGTGTGTCGCCCTGAAAATTAGTGATCATATGAATCAGAAAACTTATTTTGCATACTCATATTCCCAAAATTAAGATCATTACCAAAAAGAATAAAAAAGGCCCAAATTTTTTTTAGGGTTCTTGTTGGACATTATATCAAATCATTAAAATCACTACAAAAATTAACATAAACCAATAACAATTTAAAACGCCAAACGTATTAAACCAAAATAACAATTAAACCAAATAACAATTAAACCAAAATCAAGATACTTACCAAATAAAAATGATGCCAGCGATTCAACTATTTTGAGAGGTGATATATGCATTCAAACGCCAAACGTATTGCGCAAGAAATTTGACATATTCAAATTTTGATTGAATGGTTGTAACGCAGAATTGAAGACCATAATTAGTTTCCAAAAGTATTTAACAGATGAGTGTTGAAGAAGTTTTAGAATATCACGGTTATTAGTGTGTTAAAAGGATGCATTGGGGTGTTGTACAAAGTAGCTAAATAAGGTAGTGTTTTTAATAATAAAATTTAATGCGACGCTTTAGGGGGTGGTACAGTATTTTAGTATATTAGATAGTATAGATGACATCTTTACTTGTAAGTCAAAATTTTATTTGTGATATATTAATGCATGACTTGTTCATATCAATGTTGTCTCCTACAAGTATACCATATGTGTTCCTCGTATTCAGTTTCACAAAATTAATGATGATGCATTTAATTTTTTAAGTTTTCTTTGATATTCACCAAATATTGATCCTTGCCAGCTAGCTCACACTGGATTGTTAAATTTGATGGTTTGGACTTTGGACGGTCGTCTAGCCTAAAATAGTTTGGGTGGTGGTTTTAGCCCAAAATTTTGAGTTGCTTACTCAATTTTCCATTATTTGCATCGTGTGAGATTTTATTTTTCAACCAGACAACATTGTCCTAAATCCAAGAGATACAATGATATTTATTATCGTTATTCCTTTACTGCTATTTATAATTTTGATTTACCGTACATCATTTTGAGTGAACCTTCTCTAAAAACTAGCCCGAGACAATAAGCATATTTTCCAGTGACATTTAGCCAGAATTTGGATTAAAGCATAACTTAAAAGCCCTCCTTAACTTTGTATGGATTCATTTTACGGGGAAATATTGCCTGCATTACAAAGCAGGCAAGTTGTCTGCTTTCCTTTGTAAAAAAGATGAGTATAAGGACTTAAACAGAGAGAACCATGAAAGTGCAAGGACTTAATCGTAAAAATTTAAATTTTTTACAAAGAAAAGCAGTCAACTTGCGTACTTTGTAATCCAGTCAAGATTTCCCCTCATTTTATACATATGGTTTTTCAAAACTTGAAAAATATTTCATATAAGGCTTAGGTGGTGTTTGAATGCAACTTAATTGACTTAATATGAAAAAATTTAATTTATTGAGTCATGTGAAAAGTTGTTTGTTTTTCATTTAATCAAAATAAATGACTTAAAATAATAAGTGATAAAAATGAGTGTCTCCACATTAAGCCATGTGTTAATTAACACGACTTAATGAAAAAATTAAACAAACAAGCCGTTACTCTACTTGGCCTTGTAACTACGTGGGTATTCATACCTAATAGACATTATCTCACTACTAATTAACTTTCTTGGCTTGGTCGATCTCCATATGAAACATAACAACTCAATATAGGTTATAAATCCAAAAAGATTTTGTTTATATACTTGATTTGGTCACCCATACATTTACTTGGCATTTTGTCCTTATTTAGAATATTTTAAAAGCAAGAACACATATAATTAGGAACACATATATGATTTGCTCTCTTGCCTTTGTGTCTCACTGTCAAGGGTATGATTGTGATATTTATCTGCAAATTGACTATATATTGTTAGCCTGTTTTGATGTGTTCGCAAATTTGTTTGCTTGGAATATTTAGTGTATGAGTTGACTCTAGAGTTTATCCTATGTTTTGGCATTATCTTAATTGTCATTTTAGCTAGTCAAATATACTATATTTTTTATTGGCGGAGAAGAAACACAATTTTATGTCAATTTTAGTTTAGACAACCTTTTTTTAAGTTTATCACCGAACCCAACAAGAATCGGAGTTTATTTGTACACCCTATATTATAATAATCTATTTGGAGTATACAATCAATTGTAAATGCCTGCAAATCAATCCTCAACAAGAAAAAACACAAAAAAAAATATACTTCCCTAGTTTTCTTTATTTTCATTTGAGTAAATTGCATTTTTGGTCCCTGTGGTTTGATCATTTAAATATTCAAAAGGAATAAGATAAAGGGTATTTTAGTTATTTATCTTTGGTCAGGGACTAAATATGCAACTAAAACTTTAAAATGAGGATCATCGTTGCACTTTCGAAAGGATAAGAACCAAACCTGTAATTTGGCCAAACCACAAGAACTAAAAATGCAATTTACTCTTTTCATTTCTTTCAATAACATAAACACCTATAAAAAGAAATACAAACATTAACTAACAGGATGTTTTCAATATAATGTTACTTTTTACAAGGAAAAAAATATGGTGAAGTTTAAAGATCATGAACATAGTTTTTAAAGCAGACGATGTCGACGATGAAATTTGAAAATTACCATTGTCGCAAAATACTTTCAATTTAGCCTGATGATAACGTAATATGACCCAGAACCAATAGGTTACTGGGTCACAAAGTTGAAAAATGACGAAATGATCCACGTGGCTTGCGTTGACTTTCATGGGTCATCCTCGACTTTATTTTCGGTTAAAAGTTTTAGTAATGGCCTATAGTCATTGACTTTCGATTTATTCCGTTTTTCCGCTTTCATTCGTTTTATCGCTTTTCTTACGTTTTGTCCGCTTTTCTTACGTTTTATCGGTTTCATCCGTTTTGTCAGCTTTTCTTACCTTTTCTTAGATTTTTGTCCGTTTTTGATACGTTTTGTCTATTTTCTTTCGTTTTTGCCCGTTTTCATCCGTTTTTGTCCGTTGTTCTTACGTTTTTATCGGTTTTCACCCGTTTTTGTCCGTTTTTCTTACAATTTTCTTAGATTTTTGTCCGTTTTTCATACGTTTTGTCTATTTTCCTTCGTTTTTGCCCGTTTTTCATCTGTTTTTCTCCGTTTTTCTTACGTTTCGTCTGTTTTTCTTACGTTTTTATCGGTTTTCATCAGTTTTTTTCCGTTTTTCTTACATTTTTCTTAGATCATTGTCCGTTTTTATCCGTTTTTCTTACGTTTTATCTATTTCCTACGTTTTTACCCGTTTTCATCCGTTTTTGTCCTATTTTTACATTTTTGTCTGTTTTTATTACGTTTTTGTACTATTTAAATATATTGAAAAAATTTAAATATAATTTTAAAAAGAAAAAAAAAATTAAAAAAATTTGAAAAAAAAAATTAAATGGATTTTTTTTGCAAATCTGAAAAAAAAATTCCAAAAAAAAGTTTTGAAAAAAAAAATTGGAAAAAAAAAATTTCAGAAAAAATAATTTGAAAAAAAATTCAAAAAAAAATTGCAAAAAAAAATCGCAAATACTTTTTTTTTCTCAAAAAAAAAAAGAAATTGGAAATTTTGTTCCAAATTGTTTTTTTTCGAAATTCTTTGAATATTTATTTTTTTTTAAATTTAAAAAATTTTATAAAAAAAAATATTTTTTAAATAAAAAGATCTTAAAAGAAAATTTGAAGTTCTTTTTCCAAATTTTTGAATATGTCCAAATTTCGAAAAATATTTAAAAAAAAAAGTTTTTCGACTTACTGAAAATTTTGAAAAAAAAAATTTCAAAAAAACTTTTTTTTAAGATTTAAAAAAAAATATATTTTAAAAATATTTTTTTTATTAAATTTTTTTTTTTTAAATTTTTATCCAAATTTAAAAAATTTGAAAAAAAGTATTTGGGAATTTTATTTTTTTGAATTTTTTTTATTTTTTTTCGGAAATATTTTTTTTCCAATTTTTTTTAAACATTTTTTGGAATTTTTTTAAATATATTGAAATAGTACAAAAACAAACAAAAACGTAAGAAAAACGGACAAAATGTATGAAAAACGGACAAAAACGGATGAAAATCGATAAAAACGTACGAAAAACGGACAAAACGTAAGAACAACGGAAAAAAACGAATGAAAACGGGCAAACACGAAGGAAAAAAGACAAAACGTAAGAAAAACGGATAAAAAACGGACAAAAATGTAAGAAAAACGAACAAAAACGGATGAAACCCGAAAACAAACGTAAGAAAAACGGATGAAAACGGACAAAAACGGATTAAATCTGAAAGTCAATGACCATAAGGACCATTATCAAACTTTTTAACCGAAAATAAAGTCGAGGATGACCGGTAAAAGTCAACATAAGCCACGGGGACCATTTCATCAATTTTCAAACTTTGTGACCAGTAACCTACTAGTTCTGGGTCATATTATGTACACTGCTCCAAATTGAAAGTATTTTCGTCTGATGGTAATTTTCAAAGTTCATCACAGTAAATCGTCTTTTTAAAACCATATGCGTATTTTAACTTTCAAAAAAAAAAAAAAAAAAAAAAATCACAAAGTTAGGTATATGATATATAGGTACATTACCCTCATTAAAAGTGGGGAATCAAAATTATGATTTGAACACCATTTCTTCACATTAACTGCAAGGTGTGGAAGAGGATTTTTTTTTTTTTTTTCTTTCTCCATATCAGCTTTACTTTATAGAAAAATATTAATTCTTTTTCATATTTATTTTTTTAACTTTCTTTCAAAACTTGCGACAAGACTAGAAACATGTTTTTTTTTTTAATTAGATGCATTTAGAAAGAAGGTTATTTTTGTACAAAAGCTACTACTACATTGTAAAAGTCCAAGTGCGTGCGCTACCTACCAAGCAGAGGTGGTAAAATGTGCTTAAAGTAAAAGATGAAATTTAAATAAGAAAATTTTAAAACATTTGGTAGACATTTAGCCTCCTTTTTTTTGGAATGGGCACATATAATTTATTAAAACTTAAATGGCAAGACTAACAAGACATTTTTTTTCTCAATCAGAACATAACGATCGTTTTAAAGAAATATTTTTATATAATAATATTTAAGTATTTTAATATAAATAAGATATTACGTTTAGTGAATTTATTTCGTCATTAGGTATTTTATTAAGCGATTTGTATAACATGCTTGGTTTGGTGGCGTCTTTAAATTTGCGTCGTGCTTGTTTAAGCTCGTCTACCATTCTAGCCAGACCACCGACCACCTGGTTTGCCACCTCTACTACCAAGTTACGTACCTCATTCACACGTTAGCATCCAATTATTTCTTGATGGTTAGAAGACACATTAAGGTACAAGTATGTAGAGCATTTAACACGTCATTCGTTGTGTTATTAAGTGAGCCACCATCTGGTCAACACGTCTAAAAGTTGGTAAACGAATTGAGTTAGTGAAATTAAAAGTTCAATTGATTTTTTATTTTTTATTTATTTTTATTTATTTCAGATATTGTGGTGGTGAAGATTTTTAGTGGTGTATTTTGTGAGACCGAACAACATGTTAGTGGTGTGATATACCAGTAACGTGTTATCGGATAACACGATACGCTTTTATGAGTTCCAGGTACATAAATATTCGTATAAAATATAAATATACTTTATTTAAAGCATAATATTCATGATTCACGTGAAGAATAGGATTCCCAAAATATTATTAAAACCTACGCAAATAGAATAGCTAATGACTTACGTTCTTTCTTTAAAAAAGGAAAATATATCTTTAATATATAGGTAATTAAGATAAGAACACTGAACACATTATAAAACCAAATTACTAGAAGATAAAACAACCACCTTAAACTTTACTAAAAAAACATTTTCAAGAACACTCCAACGTTGGACATATCGAACACCACCATTTCAAATCAAGCCGGCCTCATTATTTCAGGTATATAATCATCTTCTTCATATATTCATAATTTCATATCATATCATATATTATCTATATATAACAACTTTTGTCCTCATATATTCATGCAAAATGGTTTCATTCAAATCTTTAAAACTCTTGGTCTTATTGTATGCAGGCATGATGACCACCACCTCACAATCTACACTCACATGCAAGCCAACTGATCATGGTCCAGTGGTCCCCACAACACCACTTGTGATCTTCCTTCAAACTGTTCAAGAAACTGCTTTGAAAACATTTGGTCCATCAAAATTTGACCCAAAGTTATACGTTGACTTGTCTTTAAAGTATGACCTTCCAATAGTCAAAAAGGCTTTTAATGATCTTCCCAAGACAGGAAATGGGTCAGTTTTGGTTTCTGATTTTAAGGGTTTTTTGAGTAAGTTTATGAATGGGGCTGAAGATGATTTGGAACATGTTGTGCCTGTTGACTATGTGGTTGAGCCACATGGGTTCTTGCCTAAAGTGGTGCATCAAGGTGTGAGGGATTGGGGTTTGGAAGTGCATTCACTTTGGAAGAATTTGAGTAGGAAAGTGTCGAAGCGAGTTTTGGAGCATCCGGAGTTGCATACTTTGCTTCCTTTGAAATATCCTGTGATTATACCTGGATCAAGGTTTCAAGAGGTTTATTATTGGGATTCTTATTGGGTTATAAGGTAAGTTTATATTATAGTTAGCGTGTTTTTTCATTTTAGGATGTCATAAAGATTGTTTGGAATCTTTTCTAGGCTTGAAAAAGATAACATTTTGACTGTATGATGCAAAAATCAAAATGCAAGAAGAATTTATGGTTTTATTTAGTTTATGCTGTCATATTGACATGAAGTTAATTATCAGGGGACTATTGGCAAGTAAAATGTATGATACAGCAAAAGGGATAGTTCTTAATCTGATTGGCTTGATCGACACATATGGATATGTTCTAAATGGTGCCCGAGCATATTACACGAATAGAAGGTATGAAGTTCCTTTTGAATATATTCTGCTGCTTATATAGTCATTTTTCATTTTTTGATATTTTAATGCCAATAAAACAGTACCGAAAAAGCTCATTTGTCAAAATTTATAGTTGATCAAGAATTTATAGACCCCAAAATATTTAATGGTTGGTGAAACTATTTTCAGTCAGCCTCCTTTACTAAGTTCAATGGTGGTTGAAATATATAAGCGGACTAATGACATGGACTTGGTCAAGAAAGCGCTCCCGGCCTTGATCAAAGAACACAAGTTTTGGAATTCAGGTAACTCCCAATAGCTAGAACAGGTTCTTTTTTTCTTTGCTAAATTGTCACTTAGACTGATTGTGTTACAGGCATACATAATGTGATAATTGAGGATAATCAAGGATTGACACACAATTTAAGTCGGTACTATGCAATGTGGAATCAACCTAGGCCAGAATCGTTCACTATTGTAAGATCAAAAGATAATAATACAAAGATTGTATCTTTAAAGATGTAAACAATCGATAGAACAAAGATAGATATTATTCTTTTTGTTTCACAGGACACAGAAACTGCAGATAAACTTGCAAATGATTGTGAGAAAGAGCATCTGTATCGTGAACTGGCTTCAGCTGCAGAATCGGGTTGGGATTTTAGTACCAGATGGATGAAGTAAATACATATCTTTAACATTTACTGTCTGTTCATATCTACTTTTTCGTGTTGAATTAACAATTTGTGTTTCAGGAATACTTCTGATCTCACAACATTGACTACAACAACGATTGTACCCGTTGATTTAAATGCATTCGCTCTGAAGGTATAAGTTTGAAAACATTTTGTGTAATTTGTTGTTCTAGAGGAAATAAATGAGTGTTGTAAACTTTTTATGTTTTCACAGATGGAACTTGACATAACATTCTTGGCAAATGTTGCTGGTGAGACCAGTCATGCATTACACTTTACTAGAGCTTCGGAAGCAAGAAAGAAGGCCATGGAGATTGTTTTCTGGAACGCAGAAAAGGGACAATGGTTCGATTACTGGCTCAATGATAGCTCTTCTGGCAAGGTAATATTATCTTCCATACATGACAGTTCAACCATGAGCCTCACCCTATTAATGTTCTAACTTCTGACGGCTTGTAATGGTTTTAGGATGTTTACAAATGGGATGCCTCGAACCAGAATCAAAATATATTTGCCTCAAACTTCATTCCACTATGGATTGAATCCTTCAACTCGGGTTTGTTTATATTCTCTTCAAATCTTGTTTGCTCAATGCATGTGTCTAACCAGTTCTGTTATTTTTCTTATTACGTATAGTTTTCTCAGACTTAAAAGAAAATCAGTCTAGACTTGTATAAAAAAACCTCAAGTTAGAATAAGTTCAACGCTTAGTTAATTTGATGTTTTGATTTGTGAAGATGAAACTGTGGTAAAAAAAGTTGCACAAAGCCTTGAAAGTTCAGGTCTGCTTCATGCTGCTGGGATCGCAACGTCATTGAGCAATTCAAGTCAGCAATGGTAATTTACATGCTCATGACTACATTTGGTCTAGTCAAAGGTGTCTATATGAGGCGTTTCCTGATTAATATATGCTTTTTAATGCAAACAGGGATTTTCCAAATGGTTGGGCCCCCGTGCAACACATGATCGTGGAAGGTCTAGTTAGGTCCGGATCAAAAGAAGCTAGATCACTAGCGAAAGACATTGCTATAAGGTGGATCAGAACAAATTACGCCGCGTATAAGACATCAAAAGCAATGCATGAGAAATATGATGTTAGCAAATGTGGTGACTTCGGAGCGGGAGGTGAATATGTACCACAAGTAAGCATATCAAACACTATTTTCTGTGGCATTTTTTCGGGTTTTCGAGTACGGGCTCGGTCTTCTGCTTGTGCTTTGACCTGGGCCATTATGTACTTATTTGGATTTTTTTGTTCTGAACAAAATGTTGCTTTGCAGACTGGTTTTGGATGGTCTAATGGAGTGGTGTTAGCCTTCTTGGAGGAATTTGGGTGGGCTGAAGACCTGAGTCCACATTGCCAGTAATCAAATGAAGCTACATTTTTGCTCTGGGCTTGGCCCATGATATCTTAAAGCTCTTTAAAGTGAGAGTGCTGACTTAAGCCCCAATTAGAAGACAATTGGGTCATTCTCTTTTTTACTTTTTAAATCATTAAAAAGATGTGCATGATAAAATTATAACTTTGGACTCATTGCACCATTTGATTCTACATTGTACATGAAAAACGAAGTAAAATGTTTAAGTTTTCAAGTAGCACGTCTTATTAGATTTTTACTAACAGAGTGATCATTCTCAAAGTTATAACTAAATATGAGACTCAATTATATGACATTTATTGTTCTTATGTAACTACAAAATACGATATCTGATTTTTTGTTAGCCTTAAAAATGAAGCCATTTATGGGAATTGCAGTAGAATCATTAGTAACTCATGCGCAGTGACTAGTTATGTTAAGTTAGCATAGTTAGGCATATGTTGTCTTGTAAATACCCTCCTAGTTGCAACTAGGAGGGATAAAACTCACACCGTATAGTATTAGGTGTCTTATATCTTTCTTTTCTCTCTAAATAAAACACACATCTTCCCATCCTATTTAGCTAATAATACCATGTTTAATCTCTATTTCGAGCTACCCGACCACCCGAATAGTGATCTTGATCCATGTAATAGTGGTATTAGAGCCAAATCATGAGTGTGTGATGTTTTATTGGGTCAAAATCGAATAAAAAATGAGTTTTTAAGGTTTTCAAAGTTTAATGGGTTTTAGTTCACTTTATTCGATTTTTGGGGTTTTAATGTTAAAGTTGTTGTTTTTCTTGAAGATATAGAGTTTTCAAGTAAGATTTTGCAAAAGAATGGGTCAAAATGGTTGAGTTTTTAGTGTTTTAGAGCATTTTTAAGGTTTAGGTTCGGTTAGTTACGAAACTCGGCTTCATTGTTCTTCAAGCCGAGATTCATGTGTTCTTCGAGCCGAGTTTGTTGTGATTAGAAGCCGAGTTCGGATCTTGTTTGTGGAACCCGACTTCGGCTCTTGTCATAGTCAATCCGAGATTGTCCTTAAGCCGAGTTGTGAACCAAGCCGAGATTTAAAATTGAAATTCACCTCAACCCTAGATCGAAACTGAGTTTCGAACCCGTGTTTATTCAAGCAGAAATTTCCAATCCGAAAATGGCAAGCCGAATTTGTCAAACCCGAGTTCGAACCCGAAATACTCTCAACCCGAGATTTTAACTCGAAATTTAAGAGCCGAGATTGTCAATAATTTGGAACCGAGGTTTGCAAGTTTAAAAGCCAAAATTCTAACCATTAGAAGCCGAAATTGTAAACATATGAAGCCGAAATTTGACTTTTGTGACAAAAATTCAAATGAGCATAACTTGAGCTACGAGTGTCCGTTTTCAGCGATCCACCTCTCAAAACTAATGTTGGAACGAGACGGAGCCCCAAAAACGCTCCAAAAAGAAGTTTTGGAATTTTTTATGATCAAACACCAAATCATTTCACTATTTTCACTGCTTAAACCTTAACCCTAAAACCAAAATCCATTATAAACAAACATTCATCACACATCAATCTCGTGAACGACCCGTTATCAAGATCCGACTTTTACACGGCTAGAATTGGTAGTGCTTAACGATTGTAACTACGGGAATTATTCTTTATTACTTATTTGGGTTTGAAGTGATGTTTTACAGATGTGTGTACTTATTTAGTCTTCGATTCTTTTTTCCTCTCACACGAAGATGACTTGTTTGAACCGTAACTCAGTAGTGAATAAGACTTGGCTATCTAGTTGCATTTGTTTATGGGGTTACGTTGTTGTGCTCACAATATATAACTATTACTTTAAGGGGTTACGTTATAGTTCTCAGTGTCTCACGCAGTTGATGATATATCAAGAGGAACTGTGCTTCTAATACTTTTGTTGTGGGATATAGGGTACACCGTTCTTAGTCACAGGATATTACAAGCTTAAGTCACAAGTCTGAGGGATTTTACTTCATTTTCAAGTTCGTCATATCAGGTTGTCTTCATATGTGGTACTAGAGATAGCCTTCGGTTTTTTATACTGGGGTTGGTAAGAGTTAAACAAATGAATGTCATTGATAGCAGATTGGGTTTATCAACATCTTCTCACGGGCTGATATAACTTATGATAAAGTGCTTCCAGTTAATGCTTCATGTACACATTCTTATGCTGCTTTCGATACATCGCAACCATCAAGGGAGAGAAATGTGTATATCGGGGATGCACAATAGTGTTGGATCGATGTACTCTAACCAAACTAACTTATATAGCTTGTTAAGGGTTTAATAACTTCGGATAAATCCTAAGTTGTTAACAATGAAACACTAAGTAATCTCTATTAAGTATGCGGAATTTACTTAACAAAGCTAATAAGAATATAACTTTAACTTTCAATGATTTTATTAATAACTCTAAATCTGCTTGTTATGCAGACTCTTAAACAACTCTAAAACACTAATAATAATCGTACTTTAGGATTCTAAAACATATATGAAAAACTCGTACTTCTAATGCCAATCTAGGGGTCCTTTTATAGGCTTAAGGATAACCCTAGTCGGTTTACAATTTGTATCCTTGTACGACAAGTAATTTAAACAAAGAATATTCTAGAATAACAAAGCTTTCCATAAACGAATATAACAGTTCTTTAGCTTTGCAAGCTTTGACTTGACAAAGAAGATTTTGACTTTCTCTTTAGCAAGATTTTGACTTCTTCCAAGACTTTGTCATTCTTCAAGACTTTCATATCCCAACAATCCTCCCTAACTTGAATTCTACTTGCTTGACTTCAAGTTCCTTTGTAAACTTATCTTTAATGACTCTATCTTCAAGGAAAGATTGTGTCTTTGTCTTTGGATTGTATCTTTGTATTCTCTGTGCTTATATCATCATTATCAAAGTATTCTTTAGAAATTATGCTTTACAAAGATCCTTAATCAATAATCTCTTTCAAAGAATATTCAAAGAAGCTCCATCTTTTCAAAGAACATTACATTAATTCGGTTTAAGTTTCACTATTCTCATCACTTCCGGTGTGTAAACTCCTGTGAGAGGTGAATCATTGAAAATTTAATGGATTTGATGTCTCTTTACCAAAGCCATTAACTCGAGTAGCCAAATGTTTTGATGTGTAAGATCATGGTACACCGATAACCATATGATTTTTAGCAAATCATCGCCTATCAATGATTTGATTTGTCTTTACCAAAAGTCGCACTTTTGGACTAGTTAGTTCTTTCATCTTTGGTGAACTAATTACCAAATAATGGTTTTCCACAGCCTTTACCACAAGCCATTTTCTTGTGGGCTAGCCAACTCTTCACATTTACTGATATGGTGAGTTGATTACCATCCAACTTATTAGCAAGTTGTCAACTATAAAACAGATTTGAGATATCTTTACCAGAGCCATTTGCTCATGGATTAGCCAATCCTTTTGTAACCATGGTGGATTGATAACCTATTGTTGTTACCATCTCAAAAACCTTTTATTTCTTTTAACCTTTGTTTCAAAATATTTGTCACTTAACAAAAGTTTTCTTTTCAAAATCATTAATCGGTTTAATCGTCGCAAGCGAGACTTTGATGAAAGTCTTGTTTGATCGTGAGATTTTGAATAAAGTCTCGATTTTTCAAAAATAATTTATTCAATTCAGATTCATACCAGTTATTCATGCATCATCATCAGCCATAGTCGTCCATCTGATAAACAATTTGATGACCATAAGAGCAATTTCATTATCTTCTTCAACTTCCATTCCATGCTCTAGCATTCTTCTCATGAGGTCTGATGTAAGCGGATATCTTCTATCTGCTAGCATGTGAATCATAGTCCCATCTTCTAACTCTAGAACATGTACTCCAGACTCTTCAAAGAATCTCCAGCTAATAATCTCCCAATCTTCTTGGTTTTTCCAAATCTCAGCAGTGCTTTGTTCTTCAGTTTCCCAAATAGTTGTGAGATCTCCAAGCAAGACTAATCCAACTCCTTCTGATGGATTGTGTTCAAAATATTCTCGCACCACATGATATAAATGAAATAAATCCACTCTATCTATTATGTGCAATAGATCCCATATCATATTGAACACCCTCAAGCTTTCGTCTTCTCTGTGAAACATCGGATAACTTCCATCCTTTGACTCTACAACTTCAAAAGTAGTTATTGGAGATTTGTTCTTCTTCATTTCAGCATCATCTTTAGAATACTCAAATTCTACTACTCTTAAGTAATTCCTTAGTTCATCATTAGTCTCAGACCTTAATTCAATCTTCTTTGATGGCTGTGTGTCTTCAACTTCAGTTGATCTTTTTCTTTTTAATCTTTCTTTTCTTTCATCTTCTTTCTGAGCATTATCATCTTTATAGTCTTTGATACTATCAACTTGTTTCTGATAAGCTTCTCTAATAGCTTCATACAAACCTTTCATCTCAACATAATTCAACTTATTCAATCCAATATATCCTTGCTTCTTTAAATAAGCCATCATTGCATTTCTTTTCTTAGCACGATTTGGTCTTCTTGGTAGAGCAGAAATAGGAATAGGTATTTGTAATGGTACAATGACTTCAAAGATTCAATTCTTCTTGCAATTTCTTAGTCGCTTCTTCATTCATAGCCTCTTCATTAACAACTTCAGCATTCAATTCAGCTTGTATCTTTCTAGCTGCTTCCTCATTCATAGCAACTTGAGCAGCCCTTATATGTGCTAAAGTAGGTTTCTTTTTCTTCTTTGTTTCTACCAACTTACCTTTTCCTTTATCTTTTGGATCTATAACAAGTTGAGAAATTCTTGGTTGTTCTTCTGTAACTCCTGGAATGCTAACACCCTTTGGCTTTGATAAATCATGCCAGATTTCAGCAATGGTTTCATCATCACTTGCAGTATGTATAGGTTTGAGAGTATCAGCTTCTTCTTCTTGTGGAATTGTTGAAGGACCAGCTTCTTCTTCAAAATCTAACACTCTTGGTGTAATTAATTCTTGTCGAGATGTTTCTTGAAAACCAGTATTTTGATCAGCAGCACCTTGATCATCATACTTTTAATACCAGTTCCTTCAGCTCAAGACTTTGAAGATTTACATGTGCTTCAAGATTTGAGGTTCATTCTCCTTTTCTTCATGAAATTCAAGATCTTCTTTCAAATTCTCTTCTTCTAAATTCCTCCCCAATTGGACGGAAGAATGTTGTTGAACCTTGTGCCTTTGGTGGTCTTCTTTAATTGCCTTCGCTTCTTCTTTTCACTTTGACCCATAACCCGTGATGTGTAACCAATGGCCATACAAAGTTCTTTAATCTTCTAAACTTAAGCTTCAACTTTAACTGAGTGGCCTGCTTATCAAAAGATTTACGCAATCGACTAACGCCTTGTCGAATATAATTATCTAACACTAATCTTTCAGGTATAGGAACATTATTTCCTCCAGAAGATGATGAGAGAACTTGTGCTGGTGTCTCAATAGGAGGAGTAGTATGGTGGGATGAGGTGGGAGAAACTGCAGTACCTTCATTAATATTAGTATTTTGTGAAGCAGTACTTTGTGATGCAGTCTCTTGAGAAGCAGTACCTTCAGAAGCAGTACCTTTTCTTTCATCACTATCTTCAGCCTCATCTCTAATAGCTTGAACAATCTCCATCATTGAAGTATGTTGGAATCACTCCTAAACCATAATCAAGTGTTTGTAATTAATATGTAATAGTTAGCTTTATTATGGCCTTTATGTTTGCAATTAGCCTTAGGCTTATGTAGAAGGCCCATAAGCCTAGGCCCTAGTCCATTAAGGAAAGGATGGAAACTAGGAGTGTTGCCCTAGCTTTCCTCCTATAAATACGAGGGTTGGTTGTTCAAGTTTTTCTCTCATCACATACTCTACGCATAACTGTCTTATTGTTTCGTGTATGTGTGTGTGTTTTACTTGTTCAATCGCCTTATCTCTTTCTATATTACTTGTGTTTGTAAATCTAGTGACGTTACAGTGGTATCAGAGACAAACAGTTGGGTAAACGTATTGTTTGAAGTGAGTTTTTGGTCTCACGCATAACGTACGGTACCATATCTTTGGTTAGCTTAAAAACGCATTTTTTACACTTTTTAATTCAAGATTCTTGTACTTTCAACGTTATAAGGTGTTAAACTAACGTTTTTAGCAAAAGTTTGGAACTTTATGCGTGGATCATTGTTTTGAGCTAGTTTTTATTCGTGGGTGTAGTTCTACGCAGAATCGCTTTTAGAAGGTTTGGTTCATCAAATTTCACATTCTTGTGTTATTTGGTGATCTTGAAGCTATTTCATCACACAAAACCGGTTTAGAAACATCTTTGAGCAATATCAAATTTACGAGTAAACCCACGCGTAGTGAAACCCTAAAACTACGCGTAAGTCCTTCCTTGGTTTGATCTTCGTTTTGTGGTTTACTCGTGTTTTCTTGCTTGGATAAGCCCGAAAATGCGTCGATATTGGATATCTTTGCCACCGTGAAGTGTAAAGATCACTTGGGATAAAACCCTAAACTTACGCATAAGCATAAGCTTACGCCAGAAATCCCACGATAAGATTTTTCTTACGCCTAAGCCTAGTCTTACGATAAGATAATCTTACGCCTAACTTTCACGCCTAACTTTTGTCTACGCATAACTTTAGCGTCTTTTCCCTACGCAGAAGCTAAATCCCACGCCAGAACTTCTTATTGTTACGCGTAACTTTGGTGTTTTACGCATAAGTGCTACTTGGATAATTGTGATTTCTACGCCTAAGGACACTTCTTCAACAAAGGTTCATTCGACTACAAAGATCCATTTTACCAACACAAGTTTTTCAACATGTCTCAACCACCATACTCTAACTATTTCCTTACACTTATCCTCAACGACAACAACAACTAAGTCCACAACATCAACAATGGAATCAACAACAAGCAATTTATCAACAACAATTTAATCAACAACATACTCCACAACTTGGTGCAATTCCTCCACCACAAATGGTTCAAACACCGCCAAGTCTTCAAGTTCAACCCTACACAAATGAATTCAATCAACATCCATCAAGGAACACTATGAAGGAACCCACTTGGTTTGCAAAGATGTGTGAAGCTTTAAGCGACCAACAATCAATTCATGAGGTGGATCACTTGATAGACCTCCAATGCTCACTCCAGAAACTACGATCAATGGGTGATAAGGTTCTTTAGGTTTTGTGATCCGAAGAAGCCACATGGAAAGTTCTTAAAGAAGGTTATCTTGAAGGTCCATTTGAGATGCCTCATCGTCATTGTACCCGGAGATCCTAATGCTATTCCACCAAGAGATGAACAAACAAACATTGCTATGTTGCGTGATCTAAACCAACCGAACTTCTACACTATGAAGTCGATGAGCTTGCAATGCAATATATCCTTTTGGGATTACCTAACCCAATTCTTCAAGTGTTGATGCTCAAAAGACCGCAAAGGAAATGTGGGACCATATTCATCTTCTTATGGAAGGATCAGACTCAATCGGGAGGATTTGGAATCCAAAATTTACTTGGCTTATGAACACTTAATGATTGAACCCTGAGAGACACTAGAGTCTTATCATCACCGATTTTCGACATCATCAATGATTTGGATAAACACAACATCATCATGCCAAGAATTGCGTGAATACTAAGTTCCCGAGTAGTCTTGGTCCCGAATGGGAGAAGTATGTCATTTTCTCCGCTGCGAAGAATATGCATCATTCTACATATGGATTGTTGTACGATTACTTGAAGCCTCATGAAAAGGAAGTTGATCGGGAAAGGATTCTCCGTGCTCAAATTGCTCCACCCACACATCCGGAAAATCAACAACTTGCCCTATATGCTCAACAAAGTTATCCTCCTCAATAAGCAACTCAACCAAGCGCCTCAACACACCAAACGATCAATCATAGCAACCTCAACAAAATCAATTGGTTCCTTACAACAACAACAATGATCAAGCACTTCATAGTCAAACTAGTGAGGAATCCGATCCGTTTGAAGCATTGCAACAGGGATTTGTTATGATTGCTAATGCTTTTATCCGTTATACAAACAAATCCAACAATCGTATTCGTTCCTCATCCAATACACGAAATCAAGCTGTTGTGAACAATGGACGAGTTGAAGTTCAGAATCGTGGTTATGGTCGTCAAATGGGAGGTGGTCAAGGGTTTAATGCTATGGGTAGGAATAACAACGAGCACAAGTGGTGGAACAGGAAATGCTCGAATGGGTTGAATGGTCTTGATGCTACAACCGCAATAAGAAGGGACATCGGCTAATGCATGCCCAAAGCCAAGGACTAGGGCGTGCTTATTTCAAAGAGGCTCTTCTTTGGCTCTTAAGGATGAAGTGGTGGATCTCTCACAAACAAAGAACATAGCTTTATAGCGTATGCACTCGGATGATGATATGGAGGACTTGCGTGCCAATGCAATTTATTATGTTGATGGCTAATATGCATGAGTTACACATGAGTGAAACAGCCCGGTGATGACATCGATGGCTTGTCTCGTGCACCGAACAAACCATCATCATATCTCGAACTAATATCTCCGCCAATATCTCGAATCCGCACGGCTCGACTGCTCAAAATGAGTCATCTACATCTTATTTCGACGATTTTCAAATAAACCTCAGTAGTTACATTTGACGATCAAGATGACCTTATGGTTTCCTTTGATAATCAAATTGACTCGTGGTTGTACTTGAGGATCTAAATAATGATCATGTTGTGACTCACGTAGAACAAGTCGAATGTTGCCTCATCCAGATTTTGCTCGCTTAATTCAAGACCATCAAATCAAAATGGAGGAATGTTATGCATTAAATAAGGACTTAAAAAGCAAAATGCATGTTAACCAAGGATTTTGAATGCTTACAAATGCAACTCAACTTTTTCAAAACTCAAGAAAACCGTGAAAAGGTTTTGAAGCCGCTTTGCTAAATCTCATCAAAACGAAAAATATCTAGAGACGGATCGTGATCTAGCCGCTCAAGAATGATTTGTTGTATGAAATAGAACAATGAAACATGAACATAAAAAGCAAATTAACGCCTCACCTTGAAAAATCAAAAGCTAAGGTTTGAGTTGTTAACTTGTCAAAAACAGTTCTCCGTGATACAAAAGCATTCAACGAATCGGGTAGATGACCTTCTTGAAGAAATTGTCGACTTGCAAAACAAAATTAAAGAGTTTAAAACTGTTGTTTAAAAACATGGTAAATCAAGAATGACTATTGAAAAGTATACTTTAAAACCTAATCCAAAAGGATATGGACCAAATCTAGGCGATTACAAACCAAAGCTTTCACTAAAAACATTCAAACCAAATCCTCAAGTTTCCAAAGGTAATATAAAATTAATGATACTATTATGAGTGTTGTTGAATATCATCGTCAAGAGGAATTAGATGCGTAAGATGAGAGTCGATCAAAATTAAAAACTGTTGTTTACAACAAACCTTTAATTATTCAAAACCGTCACTTTCGTCACACCAACGGATTCTTCTAACACACCAAGGGTTATCATCAAAACACCTTAGTCTTCTAATGTTAATCCCCAACCGATTATGCACAAATTTATGGTCCTTTACCTTCCATCGATGAAGTAAACTCAAAACACGAAAATCGAAAAATACTTAGATATTTTGACATTTTCATGGTCGACCTCAAAATTTTACAACATGAGATAGAATATCGCTCAAATCAAAATTGATCATTTTCAATCGCCCGCGCGAGAACAAATAGACATTTTCGGAAAAATCTTTTACCTAACGTTAAAAATTTGAAAAGTTGTGCATTAGCTTGGGAAAAGGATTTTCATAAGGAACTTGAGTCATGAAGGTCGCCGAGAAAACTGAAACATCTATTTCTAATACTAAACGTAAAAGAAAATGTTGAGAAAAGATGTTGATCGACTCTTGGAAGATGTCATATGTGCCGATATCCATAATGTTGTGTTACTCTATTCTTTGCCACATGCATCCGATTATATCTCGCCGATAATGTTGACTCGTGGTAGCTGCTGAGAATATCGATAATGTGCTTCGGATCGAGTCTTTAAAAGTCGAAAATAAAAAATTACTTAACGAACTTTACAATGCAAAATGTCGTCTTCATTGGTGTGAAAAGATATTCACAATCATCAACTTAGTTTTCAAAAGAAAATCGCTCGGTTGAGTGCAAAATCTTCCGATCCTAAAATTGAGCAACTGGATGATCAAAACGTGTCTTTGAAAAGTCAAATCTTAAAATATGAACAAGAACTTGTAACAGCTTAAACAGAATATGGTGTCATATTTGATTTACTCAATAAGACTCGTCATGAAGCATCAAACGAACTTGATCACTATCTTGATCACACTAGAGAAGTCATGAATTTTGCCGGTAATATTCGCTCGAAAATCAAGATTTGATTCACACTATCTCTAAGTTAAGAGAAATATTAGGAAAGTATGAACAACTTCCGCCAACCATCATTAAGAGATTAGCACTGTAACACTTAGTAATCGTGCACCTAGAATCCCTACCGCCAAATCACAAGTTGCTAACGTGCTTCCTTCATCGAAACAGAATAGTTGCGTCTTTTCCAAACGCCCACACTTCACGGCCTAGAGCACTCAATCGAAGAATAGGAAGTTGCGACCTAAGAAAAGATCAATAAGGAATGCTAAAGTAGAAGAACACCCTAGGACTATGAATAAGACTCACGTTGCTTCCACTATAGATGTTGCGTCGGCAAATGTAATAGAAATAGTGATGTAACGAATGCTAAACCTTTAAGCACTTTTGATATTCACCGATGCACCTTGTGTTATTTGTCGTAAAAGTATGAATTCGATTGTCATGACAAATGTGTTGCTAAAGCTATAATCTCGTTTACGGAATCCTAAGAACCGGAATACCTCTAAGCCCACTAATTCTTCTAAGTCGATTGCTCGGTAGACCGCCTTCTTTAGATTCTAAGGCAAGCATTGTTGTCCCCGTAGCTCGGCCACCTCCTAAGAATGTAGTACCACCTAGTGCATTCACTAAGACTAAAGCAAAGAGTAGTTATAGATGGCGAAATGGATATATAACACACTAGGATTTAAATGGATGCCTAAAATTATTAATGTGTGTATGTCTAATATACCGCTTGGAACCTCTAACATTTTGGGTTCCACATCTACTTCTATTCCATCCGTGTCGTCGTGTGTAATGCGTGTGATATGATCATTCATCGGATTGTTGATAGCGGATGTTCCCGACACATGACAGCAACCTTAAACTGTTATCAAACTTTATTGCAAAGTTCATTGGCTTTGTCAGTTCGGGAATGATCACTGCAGCCTATCATGGGCTACGGAAACTATGTCAATGGGAACATCGAAATCGGCAGGGTTTACTATGTGGAAGGCCTCGATCCACAACTGCTTTCGATGAGGTCGGTTTATGATGGAGATTTGGAGGTTGCTTTCCGGAGAAAACTTGTTTCATTCGTGATCTACAAGGAAATGACCTTATGTCCGCTCGCGTAATTCTAGTCTCTACACTATCTCTATGCAAGACATGGTTGCTTCATCTCCCATCCGCTACTTTCAAAGGCAACATCAACAAAATCTCGGCTATGGCAATCGTCGTCTCTCACATCTAAACTTTCAAACCATCACCAACCTTGCTCGACACAAACTAGTTGAAGGTCTCCCACGATTCCGTATTCAAAAGATCACCTTTGCTCACCTGTGAACAAGGGAAAAGCACTCGTGCTCATTTTCCTTCAAAGGTGGAACACGCTCTCAAAGATGTGCTTCATCTTCTTCACATGGATTTGTGTGGCCCGATCGCGGCGTGCAAACGATCAATGGCAAACGCTACATCTTAGTAATTGTTGATGACTACTCACGATGGACTTGGGTCTACTTTCTTCGCACCAAAGACCAAGCTCCACAAATGATCATCACCTTCTCACGAAAAATCTGTGTTCGACCGCAACACCGTCAGCTAATCGTAATGCACAAAGGAACCGAATTTGTTAACCAAACCCTTCGTGAATTCTATGAGAAAGTGGAATTCGGCATCAAACATCTATTGCACGTACACCGAACAAAACGGAGTTGTTGAAAGACGAAACCGAACGTTAGTGGAAGCGCAAGAACAATGTTAATCAATGCTAAACTTCAGGTTACTTATGGGCGTGTCAGTATCATCGCATGCTATACTCAAAACCGTTCTATGATCACAAACGCCACAACAAAACACCTTCGAGCTTGTCCACAACCATAATCCGAATCTCAAACACTTTCATGTTTTTGGATCCCTTTGCTATCCGAATAATGATCGTGATGATTTTGGAAAGCTAAAAGCCAAAGTCGACATTGAGTCTTTATTGGATATTGTGAGAATTCTAAAGGTTACCGGATCCGAATCGTCGTACAAAACAGTGATGGAAACGATTCATGCTCATTTTGATGAACTTACGGATATGGCTTCGAGTATAACAACTTAGAACCCGGTCACAACCGCTTAAACTTCCTCAACCCCCATCATCACCGAACAAAGCCCCCACTAACTCGTCAAAAATGGAAAGGTTATTTGCTCCTCGCTCAAAGGATTGATATTGATGAACGTGCTCGGTGTATCCATTGTTTCCATTGCTCAACCCGATACTAATCTTATACCGATACACTGCTACAACAACCATCGTTGAAGATGCACCTACACGATTGACTCCACCACAATGATTGAACACACCGCTTCCAACAATGATGAACCGGTGATGATATTCTAAATGAAGTACCCCACCGCAGATTTTGATCCAAATGCGTTCTTTAACCCGTTTGCTAATGACATCGCCGCACCGATGTCACGGAATCATCAACAAACCATTTGAATCCTCAAAATCGCACAAAGGTTCAGTTGACCCAACTCTTTTATACAATATCACGGGCACATATCTTAATTGTTCAAATTTACGTGGATGACATCATTTTGGGTCTACACATAAAAGTTTTCGATCGCTTTTGTAAAACTAATGAAGAAAATTTTGAAATGTCCATGATGGGTGAACTTACATTCTTTCTAGGATTACAAGTTCATCAATCACCCCGTGGTATTTTCTTGAGTCACCCAAATATGCCCTTGAATTGTTAAACAAATTTGGAATGAAAACCGTGATACTTATGCCACACCAATGACTCATACCAAGAAGCTAGAGCGATTTACATGGGAAATTAGTTGACCCTACCAAATACCAAGTATTATTGGGTCTCTCATGTATCTAACGACTAGCGGAGACCGATATTGTCTTTGCCGCTTATCTATGCTCCGTTATCGATCGCGACCAACTGAAACCCACCTCTCGAGGCTAAAAGAATCCTCCGATACATCAAGGGAACCATTAACTTGGGATCCGTATCCGAAGGATTCGGTTTGAACTAATCGCCGACGCCGACCACGCAGGATGCTTAGACTCGAGGAAAAGTACTTCAGCGCCTACAATTTCTTGGTGATAAACCGGTGTCTTGGCAATCAAAGAAGCGAGGATTGTACATCGCCATCAACCAAAGCGAGAATATGTAGCCATGTCCGCGTGTTGTGCTCAAGTCATCCGGATGAGAACACAACTCAAAGACTATGGTTACGTATTTGATGAATCCGATGTATTGCGACAATCGGAGTGCCATTGTGATCTCGCAACTCGGTTCAAAGACTCGAAATCAAAGCACATCGATCTTCGCTATCATTTCATCAAGGACCACGTGGAATGTGGTCTTGTTGAATTATACTGATGGTCAGAATACCAATTGGCGGATCTTCTCACCAAAGCCTTGCCTCCCGCTAGGTTTAATGAGTTGGTCCACCGGATTGGTATGAGGTGTTTGACTCAAGAGGAATTGGATGACCTCTTAAAACAGCCTTAAAACCCATCAAACACCAAAACATCTTTTGTAAATAATTTTCAAAACAAAATACAAAATATAAAACCTGATAAAACAACAAAAATATTCTTCTATCTATTTTTCTCTAAACATGGCAAGTACATTTCTTCCATCAACACTATAATCTTTCAAAATTCAGTATTTTTACGATCAAGTGTTAAGGGGGAGAAAATTTTCACTTAACTGTTTCAAAACATCTGTGTACTTGCATGTTATCTTATCCCGGTTGTTTCTTTTATCAATGGTGGTAAAATTTCTGCTTTTATGACACTCCTCGAACTAAAATTTATAACCTTTCATTATTTACCTAAGTCGAGGGGGAGTGTCGTCAAGTTTCTTTCTTAAAATCTTTGTTTGATAACCAAAATGGAAGTTAAATGGCTTTATATGTAAAAGGAAAAGGTGGAGGGACCAAAACTGTCAAAATGTTAAAGATGTTTTAATAAAACACCTCTCCACCTAACATTTCATTTCACATTTAATACTCCTAACCTAACTAATCCTACGCGTGAGAATTCGTTCAAGAAACCGTGCTTTAGATCATCATTTTGTAAGTGATTTTGTGTTTACAATATGTTTTAAGCAATGGTTTTGAATTTTTCAAAATCCAACGGCTAAAACGTTGTATAATCTTGTTTTTGTGGACTACGCGTATGTGTATGTTCACATGATCAAGATTGTGCGTTTATGGTTAAAAGGATTGTGTCAAAACGCTTCTAATACATCAATGATATCGTTTTAATCATCAAAACTCGCCCGTAATCACGAATTGAATGATTTTAAGAAATTAGGGTTTATGCGTGGTTTTGTGTATTTTCAAATGTGAAGGTTCTTGGTCAAAAGATTGTTGTGTTACGTTTATATCATGTTGAATTAAAGGTTTCCGTGCTCTATAACCACCCGTAAACTCTCATTGATTAAAAATTGGATGTTAGGGTTTAAAGTTCTTGAGTTTGGGTATTTTGATTCACCACGATTTAGATGTTATAACTCCGTTATTAGACTCTCATAACATCCATGACCTACCGTAATTGAATTGGTGCTAAACCTTTGGTTAAAACTCTTATGCGTAATTCATAACCCTTAGGGTTTTGACCCACGCGTAAGTGTTTCTACGCATAAATATTTAACAAGCTCTCATGCCATGATTTGATTTTAGAATGAATATATGTGTTAAGATTGATGATATGATGGTTTTATTTTAGGCTTGCTACGCATAAAATTCGTAATCAAGGTTGATTGTTACTCCACGATAAGGATTACCTTACGCGTGGCGCTATGCGTAAGAGAAATCATACGCGTAACTACTACGCATAAGGTTCTACAATGGGACCACGGCGTATCCCGTGAAGGATATGCGTAAACGATGACTCTACGCGATAAGGTATACTCTTACGAGTAAGCCTTACGCGTAAGGTCTTTATACGCCACGGCAGAAGCCCCACGCATAAGGTCCCCTTTTCCCACGCGTAACATTTCACGGCGTAAGTAAGGATCCCACGATAAGCCACGCCACGCATATACTTCTTGGTTCACGCGTAACTTTGCCTAATCTACGCCTATGCCTTGATTGACCTTCATTATGAATTGTTACGTGTACAAACTTGTAAATAAACTAATCATAACGTCACGAATCCAATAATGTCACTAATAAACTTAAACGCTTGATATGTTGTGAACAATAAGTGATAACATAAACTTTAAAACTTAAAGTTAACTAACTCACGAAACATTTCACGGCGCCATTGGACTATTGGACAAACAAGTGACTTAGGACTCAGAACAATCATTGTCACTTTGTACATTCAATAACTAGACAATAAGACCTTCATTGACTAACATTATGTCTTTCGATATGTTGGTTCTTTTGGCTAATGTTATTTCGAGATCACGACATGGTCGCTCAAATGAATGTGGATGCACCGAAGTTCTCACAATCACGACATCTTCCCCAATGGCTATCCTAGAAAGATTGGAAAGAACAACCTTAGGGTTGACTTTGAAACCCTCACCGCCGTAATCTTCTTGTCTTATTCTTGTGGATATTCTAAGGAATCATCCCTACCGAACATGCTCACACTCGCTGCTCTGATGTAAATCTACATTCAAGAATTATGGAATTCTATGCAGAGGATCATCGGTCAAAGTGCGTGAATGTGACACTTAATCACAAACAAGTCACCATCACTCATGCGGACTTCACGGGTTGTTCTTCTCATTCTGAAATCGAGCCAACCGACTTCTTTGCCACACCCATCGAGGAGACAGTTCTACAATTCTTGCTTGATATTGGCTATGATGAAGCTTCAAGAGTTATCTCTAAGCATTCTCATGTGGAGCTTAAGAACATTCCTCAACCGTGGAGAACCCTCTACATCATCATCACCAAATCGGTCTCTCGGTCGTGATAGTGGCTATGAGCATCCCAAGCTCATGGAACTACAAATCTTCCGGTCATTAATCAACAAAAGGACATCGAAATCAAGCACTATTATGGGAAGACATGATGTCATTTCACAAGAAACTTGGCTCAAAGATTCCCTATGTCGATACACAAAATTGTTGATCGAGAGAGCACTTGGACTTAATCCAGATATTCCACAAAGGCTCAATGACCCGCATAATCACGATATGTTGACCGAACCTATCCTATCAAGAAGAATCAAGGAATCGTCTACAAAGAAACAGTCTTTGTCAGACACCGATCACCTTACATCTAAAGAAATCAAAAGCTCGAGACATACAAAAGGTATCCGTTGCGGTAAAAGAAGGCAAAGTTGGTCACTCGATGACAAGTCTTCGAACACCTATAAGGAAAACCGGAAGAGGCGGTGCAGGAAGTCTTGCAAGCACTAAAAGTCATAGGAAGTTTCCCAAGAGGAATCCTCCTCGTAAAAGGATTGTTCCTTCTAAGGAAGCTATTCCCATTCCTTACCTAAACTCGAACCGCAGAGAAAGCTAATTGACGAGGACTCGGAAGGTACCGAATCGAAGAAGAGATTACGATCAAAGCGCTAAAGATGAAACCACAGCGGTATCTAAACCTTCCAGTCCTCCGGTGACATAGGAAAAGGAAAGACTCTGACTTGTGCCATATGAAGAAAGCTCGAAAGTGATGAAGAGCAATGGATAAATCCTACAGAAGAAGTTTAAAATCGTTAGACACCTTCAAAAGGCTAAAGAGTTTGAACAAGAACAAATGGGTGGCCCTGAGGGTCGAGTGGTGGTGTCCACTCTTCACCGTGTCCCGATGCGGTTAATCGAACCGATAGGATCCGTGCCACCACTCTTGTGCAACAACAAACGCTTGTGGAGGAGTCATCGATCATAACACCGAGGAACCGTAAAAGGATAAGGCGAGAAAGAAATGATCGATGAAGAAGCTAAGGCTCGACGGAAGAAAAGGCTCAATCTGGACAAGATAACGAAGAGAATTATGATGATTTTCTTCTCAACAGTCAAACTCGTTCCAAGGAGGATACTTCTGCACCTCCAAAGGACCCCGAGCCTCCTCATCAAATTCATCATCTCACTCCTCACCACCACCATCTAAAAGATCAACCAAATCAACATCCAAATCAGTGAAGAAGCCTACTCGATCTTGGATATCTCATGCTCATAAACAAATTGGGAATGCTGTCAAACAAATCAGAAAGAAAGACATCCTCCAAAGGAAGATGAATTTCTATGCCGATCGAATCAAGATATTCATGATGATCTCGACAAGATGCAAGAGGAAATGGAGTATGTCCGTAAGCTCATGAAAGATGATCTTCAAGGAAAATGGAAGAAATGATCAAAGGATACACTCAACGGTTCCTTATGGAGGTCGTTCGAATCGACAAAGCGATGTATACCGATAACCGTATCCAAATCTATTGCATCTAGCCAAACAAGCCATGAAATCAACTCCATGAATTTAAGCATCAATCCAGTTGAATCTACAATCTTCTCGGATGATGAATTGGTGAACCGGCTAGTAAGCAAAATGTCGACACGCCTGCAACGTTTGCCTCGCATGAAGCTAAACTGCTTGAAGCTCTATTGAATACCAACTCAGTCCTCATTCCGAGAAGAAGTCGTTAGGCCCAAACGTTCAAGAGATGTTGAAGACAAAGATCAGGACAAGGATAAAGAGCCCAAACGCTCAAAGAAGTCTGATGTATCATCCTCCATTCAGTACTCGATGCAGCCTCCACCACAACGGACTCCTACTCAACAAAGATCTTCTCCTCCATCTTCTACTAATAAACCTCAGGACGATTCCGAGTTACCACCCCTGACTCAGAAAACCGGTGATCACTTTGAGTATACGGGTGGTGACGATGAAGAGGTCCGTGAGCCCCTACAACAACCCACCTCTCCCAAACAAGTTAAGAAACCAGAATCCTCATCTAGGCCAAAACAAAGAAGAAGAAGGCGCCAATGACCGACGTCAGATCATGGCTAGATGAAGATACAACATGTGAGTTTGAATGGTTTTCACACTTGTCAATTCCACTCCACCCCAAGAAGGTCAAGATCTAGTAGACGGTAATACTTTGGAGCATGCTAAGATTATGCAAGAAAAGTTCCATGTGAAGAAGATGACGAAACCGAGTTGAGGCGAATCAAGAATGAAGCTTTTCAACCGTGGAAAGATAGCTCGAAAGTGCCATCGAGGTCGAATATCACCTTGAAAACATTGCTCGAGCTATGTCTAACAACATGGATTGGCTCAACCCGAAGCAAACATCGACTTCACCAAACGGGACAACCTCCATATTACACCGACCGGTCTAAACCACTACCAACGATCGCCAACCGATGAACCTAGGATTCCATTCGGATATTTCTTCAACAAAGACTTGGAATTTCTTCTACATGGTGGCGATGGTTCAAGGAAATACGCTACATCGTTGACACTTCCATTTCCAGCAGACTATATACTCGAATCGCATAGCCATCGAGGAACGTGCCAATCACTTGTTCTCCGACAAAGTGGAAGCATACGACCGAGATGCAATGTACGTGATTCATCATTGGCCGAACGCCGACGAATCTACTATGTGTCGCCAGTTCAAGTCTCAACATGCGGTGTTCGAGACTAAGGATATCGTTACCATCAAACATGTCGCTCGTCATCTAAGTGGGACTACACCTTCCTAAAGAATATCGTGGTCAAACGACAAGATGAAAGGGACTATGCTTTCTCTCAAGTCGACTTTGAGAATTTGTCTATCAACGACATCGAAGACATGTACCTTGCCAAAGTACAAGGTCGCATGAGACAATTTTCAACCAAGTACAAAGTGAATCCATCAAGTCATTGCTCATCTTCATCATACGCATAGTCATCAAAGAACGTGTTGAAGATCTTCACCGGCGATTGAATCTTATCGGACCGTGTCAACTTCACTCCACCTCGCCTAGATCTTCCCGACCTCAACCACTCACAATATACACTCATCAAGAAACCTTTTCGCCGCTTAACACGGTGAACTTCAAAGAAATTGCTTAATGGCGTGTAATGAACTTCACAAGTTTGGAGATCACACTTTGAAGATGGTTAGGGACGGAATGGCTTATAGGTTGAAGGATATACGTCACAAAATTGGGTCTCCTAAGCGATGGAATTCTCATGATCGAAGGGATGTGAGGAGGATCATCAAAATGATTGATGAAAGGTTGTTTGAAGGATCGCCGTAACATTGAAAGCTTTGTTGGTGGTCGACCCGTGATTAACATCACCGCTATCAACGCCTGCTCGCACTCTGGCGACATCACCGCACTTCCGGTACCCTTGAATTATTTCCTTCATTATTACATTTGGATGTGTGATTATTTATGTTTATGGCTTGTGCACAAATAACATTGTACAACTCGTAATTGTCAAGAAAGGACCCTATGGCACGCTTCAAATGTCACAATCCTTATAAAAGGAGCGAAAGCTTTTACTTTTGAGTAAAACCTATCAAACCTTTCATTTTCAAGGTTTTGCTCAAAAGGACAAGTACTTCCGTATCATTTTCAAAACCTCAACCGCTTTTATTACTTGTTGAGGGGAGTACTTGTGTTAAAACTTTGCTCACAAATTGTTCATAGTGGTCATCTTCCGCAACACTCGAAATGGTCATATTTATTCTCAACCGCTCAAAATAACATTTTCATATGCCATTTTTTGGGGAGAAAATTGTGTGATAAGAAATATGTTGTGCATAATGCAAATGAATCTTTGTGTAATAGACTTAACCAACGAATCGACGGTACTAAACTGTTAGTAACTCGAAAAGACTTGTCTCGACGGGTAATAATTTCAAGCTAGTTCGCTAGTAATGTAAACGTGTCTCACAAAGGACTTGTCCAAGTAGAAAGTACCATTCGAGATACTCTTGGTAGACATGAACTCGACGGGTTTGACAACCTTTCGAGGTTTGTCTACACCTTCAAGATAGTTATTAGAGCCGGTTGTCACCTAAAAGTCGACAATGTAACTCTTTAACTATACAACGAATCGTGTCTCGCGGGAGATTGTCTATCTTGAGTTGATCAATTCAAAAGTCTGCGCTCTTCCCACACAAAGTCTGATTTCGTCAAAACTCTAAAGCACATGTGGAGGGGAGTATTTCTGCTAAAAGATAAAACTCTCATAGTGGTTCAAACATGTTTTTCATTTACAAACCCTTTGAGAGATTCTTCACAACAGTGGTTTTAATGGCAACATAGGTTAGTCATGGAGTTATAAGGTGAGTAAGGTTAGGAATTACCATCCTATGATCCGCCAGAGCCGGAGGGATCTACCCAAGGACATCACAAATAGTTAGTACTTAGAAGTCCTTAGGTATGATTATAAAAAGGAGAAAATGAGAATCGGAGAAAGAAGGAGTTGAAGAATCAAAAAGAAATGCAAAAGAAAAGGGTGAAAAGAAATAGCCCTCCAGATTATTCAACTTAGGGCAGACACCGGGTTCAATTCATATGCTACTTGGTTGTCACTTAATGATGCCGGTATTGAAGATTAAAAGTCGTCATGGACCCGGTGACGCATGCACTAAACCTTCTTAGCCACTCAAGTTTCTCTCAATAGAAGCTTGTTTCATTCTCACAGGAACCCTACGAAACTATTGGCTTTCTCTTAGAGATCGCCGGTATTGAAGAAGGAGACCCTCTCCCTAGTCTCCGCTCAGAAAACCAAACGCACTATTGAGTCTAGAGCCACGAGATTCATCAAAAGATCTCTTAGGAACACTTGACATTTCATCACTTGTTGATCAACAAATAAGATCATCGCTGGTTCATATCGAGTCCTTCATGGATCTTAGCAACTGTCGAGAACATTTATGAGAGGTTCACAATTGTGATCCTCGGTGATTGAATGGAAACTCGCCAGGTCAACATCAAACGACCGACAAAGAAGTCACTTCGGTAACTCCCGTGGATTACGCGGAGTGTGTCTCAAACGGTCTACGATCGTGAGGTGACGCTTTGGTGTACCTCAAGAACTCATCTCGAATCAGATGTACTTGATACATCGCGTTATCTCACTTGTGGAACTCCAGTTCAGAACGGCCTTTGTAAGAATTAGAGTTGTGTTTTCACACTATGTTGTTAACACTCTCAAGTTCAAACTTGTAAGTGCCAAAATCCGCTTATTACTAACCGCTTGAAATGTTTTCTTATGGAAGCTCGGGAGCGGGATGATCGTGTCGATTCTTCTCATGCTCACGCCAACATCATCACTAATGGAAGTTCTATCCAAAAGCAACACAACAGTCGAGAATGATTCTTCGTCAAATCAAAGAATCTACAAAGTTAAAGACTTAAAGAACTTCATCAAGATCGAATTCCAACGCCAAAGAGCGTGTGAGCATGTTGAAGAATGACGTGGAGACATTTATGCGGGCGAAGGCACTGAGGCGCACTTGATGCGCATAACAACATACTATCACTTTCATCACTAAGAACAATGATCAAAGAACAAAGTTAAAGATGACGTCAAAGCATAACCGTTCAAAGAAGACAATTTCTCTACACTGGGGAGATTGTTCGAATCAAGGCAATTCTTCTCACAAGAAAGAAGAATGTCAGAAGACGTTAAAGCTACTATTACATCAACGCCTTCACCGTTCATCACCAACACTTGAGGGGAAGATTGTTGGAATCACTCATAAACCATAATCAAGTGTTTGTAATTAATATGTAATAGTTAGCTTTATTATGGCCTTTATGTTTGCAATTAGCCTTAGGCTTATGTAGAAGGCCCATAAGCCTAGGCCCTAGTCCATTAAGGAAAGAGTGTTGCCCTAGCTTTCCTCCTATAAATACCTTATGTAAACCCTCACTTGAGGGTTGGTTGTTCAAGTTTTTCTCTCATCACATACTCTACGCATAACTGTCTTATTGTTTCGTGCGTGTGTGTGTTTTACTTGTTCAATCGCCTTATCTCTTTCTATATTACTTGTGTTTGTAAATCTAGTGACCTTACAAAGTAGTCAATGGAGTGTCCCTTCCAGTGAATAAATCACTCTTCCTAGCCATGAAAGTGAAAATCTTAGTTGGTTGCACCACAACAGATAGTAGACTGGTAGGCTTTGGTACATTAGTAAGTTGCTTATTTAAGAACACTTGAATAAACCTTGGATACATCAACCATCTTGATCCATTTGAAATATGAGATAACATTCCATCAAGAATTAGCCTTGAAAAATTGAAAATTCGATTTGTAGCCAACCCTACTATAGCAGATGCTATGTTAGACCCAAATTGCTCCCATGATGTACTTTTAGCACTAATACAATGAAGCAATACATGAACTAAATACTTCCAGTATGGACTGAATAAGGGTTTCTTGAAAGTTTGTTCAGTTAAGGACCCTTCATATCCAATGTTGCTGAATGTATCCCAAATCAATTGCTTATCAAAACGAACAACCCCTTCTTCATCATCAAACAATAGATCTTCACGAATCGAGGCTTCAGTAACCTTCACAATCTTCCCAACAACTTTAGCTTGAATATACAAATCATCATCCTCCATATGAACTCTAGCAGTTGCCCAAAATTGTTGAATCCATGGCTCAATGATATCTGGTTCCACTAAAAGTGCATAACTAATCGGCGATCCAGTAAGAAAATCAATGATATCATGAGAGATCACATTAGCTTCAGTCTTTTCTAAATTCGCCACCATGTTGTGTTTTGAAACTGTATTACGATTTGCCATTGATGATATGTGTTCATAGTAAGTGATATGACGAATAATATGGGTGAAAGAGAGAGATATATGGAAAAGATTATAAGTTATCAATATGAGAGGGAAATTCAGAGAGTAGTTATTTATAGGTGAGATTTAAAAATCACATTCTTAATAACAAAGTTACCGTTAGTAGTAGTTACCCTCAATATTATCGTTGGAACAAGCTTTGATAAGACAAACGATTGCTTTCCACGTGCAAGATACTTTCCAAAGCAAGACTTTCCAAGCAAGACGCTCATAAACCAAAAAGCAAGATTTCTTATTCTCCTCTTTACAATAGCAAACACAAAGAAATAAACATGAATGTCCTCCTCAGCAATGCATAGGACTATACTTACACTAAATAGTCCTCCCTCAAATGTAGCTCAAGAATTAATCATGCCAATGCTTACCACCAGTGATTGAATCTTGAAACATCAAAGCCTTTGGTGAGTAAGTCACCACATTATCATCTCAGATGCACCTTGACAACATTAATGAGCCTATGCTCATAACAATCTCGATGAAGTGGTGCCTAATCTGAATGTGCTTAGTCTTGGAATGATAAACTGGATTCTTCACAATGCAAATAGTACTCTCATTATCAATGTTGATAGGAGTATTTTGAAATTGAACCCATAATCCAATAGTTGATTCTCGCATCCACAAAACTTGTCCACAACAACTTGCGCAGCCCACATATTACGCTTGAAGAGAGGATGTTGTCGCAAATGTCTGTTTTACATTGCCATGAGACTAATCTTCTTCCAAGATATTGGCATCCTCCGGTGGTTGATCTTCGTCATAGTTGTCACCTGCATAATCACTATCCGAAAAAGCTTCCAAGTGAAAAGGTGAATCCTTTGGATACCACAACCCTAACTTAGGTTGTTGTTTCAAATAATCGAAAATTCTCTTCACCGCATTCGGATGAGAGACCTTAGGTGAGACTTGATATCTTGCACATAAACAAACAAAGAAACATGATATCGTGCCTAGATGCATGAGATACATAAGACAACCAATCATGGATCAGTATAATTTGACTTCAACAGTTGTCCATCTTCATCTTTTCCCGGTGAGTTGATAGACTTGATAGGTATAGTTACTTGCTTCATAGCATCAAAATTGAACTTCTTAAGTATGTCGATACATACTTGTCTTGGTGATAAAAATTCCTCCTTTGACCGCTTAACTTGAAGTCCCAAAAGAAAGTTAACTCACCCATTGAACTCATTTGAAATTCATTCTGCATCAGCTTCTCAAACTCCTTAACCATGGACTGTTTGGTAGCTCCAAATATGATATCATCAACATACACTTGAACTAACATGATATCCTTCTTGTCTCTCTTGATAAACAAAGTCTTGTCAATGGCTCCCCTCCTGTAACCATGTTGCAATAAAAAGGTAGAGAGCCTTTCATACCAAGCTCTAGGAGCTTGATGAAGGCCATAAAGAGCCTTAACCACCTTGTATACTTTGTTTGGATGGTCAGGATCTTCAAAACCAGGAGGTTGCTTAACATACACCTCCTCTGTAATCTTGCCATATAAAAAGGCACTCTTGACATCCATTTGATAAACCTGAAATCCCATATATGATGCAAAAGCAAGGAAGATTCTAATGGCTTCTATCCTTGCTACAGGAGCAAATACTTCATCATAATCTACTCCCTCTTCTTGTCTGTAGCCTTGAGCTACTAACCTTGCCTTGTTCTTGATGACATTCCCTCTTTCATCTCTCTTGACTCTGAACACCCATCTTGTACCAATTACCTTCTTTCCATTAGGTAGATCACATAGTACCCAAACTTCTTAAAGTTTAAATTGAAGAAGTTCTTCTTGCATAGCTTCAACCCAACTCTCTTTAGATAGTGCCTGAGCTATATTCTTGGGTTCTTCTTGAGAAATAAAGCAAGTGAACATGCATGTTTGATGGTCCTTATGATTTAACCTATTTTGTTTATAAACAAAGCTAAGCAAAGCATTATGTGGTGTAGAAAAGCCCTTAGCTTTGTTTCTTGTCACTACTCCAGAAGTAGAAGGACCAATGATTTGATCAGTAGGATGATTCTTATGAATTCTTAAGATAGGAGTCTGTGGAACTTCATAATTATCACCCAAATTAGTGAAATCAGCATCTTCATTGGAATCGAGAAAATACCTTCATCTTCCAACTCATCATCGTATCTTCTAATCCGTGCATGGTTGGATCATCCAAATCATCCAAAGTGTTGTTATCAGTGTAGCAATACTTTGATCGAAATCATTGTCAACCAAAATCTTGTGAGTGAACTCGCAGATCTTGTTCTTTTCTTTGCTTCCTCATAAGCTCTTCGTTGTTCATCATCATAAGAATGTGCTATAACATCTTGAAAAAGCATCAGATTAAGTTCATCTTGAATAGATTGATCCTCAGCAGACAATGAGGATTTTTGGCTCATCAGTACTTTTCTCTGGTTCAACAGGTTTAGGTTCTTCATTATGAACATCATCAGGTCTAATATGGACTCCATGAACAACATACTGTAACTCTTCTCCATTGTGTATAGGTTGATTTTCTTCTCTAACAGGTACATAGTTCATAGAAGGAGTCAAAACTTCAAGATCAAACATCCACTCAGGACCTTTACCCTTCTGATTTGCTTGATCTTCTAAAAATTCAACATGAAGACAATCTTGAACCTTCTTAGTGACTCTGTTGTACACTCTAAAGCCTTTACTGTTGGTGCAGTACCATAATAAGTATCCTTCTTCTGACTTGCCATCAAACTTACCCAGATTATCAATGGTGTTGAGAATAGTGAGAGGGCATCCAAAAGGCTTCATAAATCGAATGTTGGGTTTGTTTCCATCAAGAACTCATAAGGTGTCTTCATCGAGGTTTTGTGATACGACATCAAGCACATAGCACGCAAGACTTACAACTTTTCCCGAATTGAATAGGTAATAGTGAATGCAAGCATTGTTCGGCCGCTTCAATCAAAGTTCTATTCTTTCTCTCGCAACACCATTCTCGCTGTGGTGTTCTTGCAATCTTGAACTCCTCTTGATCCCTTTGTTGGCACAAAATTCATCCATAAGCTTGTTTTTGAATTCATCCATTATCACATCTAATACCTCTAACCTTGAGTCTCAATTGGTTTTCAAGTGCTATTATAAGATTATGAATAGCATCAAAAGTATCATCTTTAAATCCCAAGAAAATACCCAACTCGAATCTCGCAATCATCCGTCACAACTAAGCAAGATTTTTCTTGTTTAGACTTGCAATGTAGACAGTCCAAACAAATCCATGTGTAATGACCCAAAGGTTCTCTAATAGTTCTTTCCTCAAGCTTCTTGCAAGAAGCTTTATGTTGTTTACCCTTCTTGCACGCCAAACATGAGTGATCATTCTTGTAAGTCGTTGAAGGTAAACCTCTAACTAAATTCCCTTTGACCAGTTTGTTGATATTCTTAAAATTTACATGGCCCAATCTTCTATGCCACTGATGTGCTTCTTCAGATGTTGCTTTTGCCACTAAACATGTGGCTCTCCCAGAAGAGTGAAGACTCTTCATATCCAGATTGTACACATCATTGGTTCTTGGTACTCCAAGAACTACCAAGTTATCATCAACAGGCTTGAATTCAGGGGAAAGGATGAGACATTATGTGTCAGTGAATAACACAGGGTGCTTTTTGTCACAGATTTGAGAGACTGACAAAAGATTGAACTTGAGCTCCTTCACATATCTAACATTCTCAAAATCTATACGCCCTGCTTTGATGGTTCCTTTTCCAGTGATTCTTCCTCCATTAGGATCATTCCCAAATGCAACTCTTCCTCCACAAACAGATCTAAAATCATGTAATCTCCTGCCTCTCTGTCATGCTTCCAGAGCAACCACTCTCCACAATTAGATGATCTTTAAGCTCCTCTTCCGGGTTGCCCCGCACAAAGATAAAAGAGTTAGTGTCTTTTAGGAACCCAAGCCATTATCGACTTGTGTTCCCTTAGGAGTAACATACTCAAATTCCTTGAGTATGTAGTCTTCTGATTTCAGAGACGTAATCAAGCATTATCTTTTGTTTTAAAACTTGTGGTGGATTTTCAAGAAAACTTTCTTTTTCAACAAAATTTCCTTTTCTTTTACCACCAAATCATCTTTATCAAAATCTTTGTTTCACGAAGACTTGTTGAAAGTCTTGTTTGTTCATCATCATACTTTCCTTCTTAACCCATTTAGTTTTAACTTCGGTGTAGAGTCCTTTGATATAGCTACTTTCTTGGAGTTAAAACGCCTTCTAGATTGATAGTAATTAGATCTCCTAGGGCTCCTAATCCAAGAGGTGTTTGGTGAAAATTGAGCAAGACTTTGAGAAAGCATCAGATTTTGCTTAATGATACCTTGGAAAGTGTTTCAAGGTCTTGGAGGTTTTGAAAAGGTCTTCTCAGTGCGGGTGCCTATAGTCCGTGAGAAGTTTCTATGGTTAACCCTATGTGAATGATTCCAAGTCGGTTTAGTCTCCCTTGGTTTTGGGTGTGATGCCTGTTCTTAGGGAACTTACTTAGGTACTGAATGAAGTCAGGTCCTTGATCAAATGATCAGACTAAAACAAACAAAACATAGTTTTGATCCGTAATCCCAAAATTTCTTCTTCTATGTGTATTACCAAACCTATCCTGACTTCTAGGTGAATGATTAAAACTGTTTTGACCAAAATTATCCCAAAAAGGTTTAGCATTTTGTGAAAAGGTTTTCTTAAAGGTAGTGCTGAAGGTGTAGCAGTACTTTGAGGTGTAGCAGTACTTTGAGATGAAAGTATTGCTTGGCATTTAGCATAATCTACCTTAGGTGTCTCAACTGTTTCTTTTGGGGTTTCAGACCTAGATTGATCAATAAGCTTCTTTCTAAACTCTAGGTTGTCTACACCAAAACGAGAAATATCAGGTCTAATGGGTTGATGACTACCAGTGGGATGAGGGACAGCATGATAACCTTTGTCTTTCTTATATTCAAGAGGTGGTTCACTAAATGATTCCTCATTACTAGATGTGTCAACATAGTTAATAAGTTCATCATCACTAGTGGTTATATCCTCAAAATCAAGGTCATCCTTATTACTAGGTGGGTTTTCTTCTACGCTACTGAAATCCATACCAAAACCTAGACCAATCCTATTGTAAGCCCTTCTCTTTTTTGACATAAGTGACATGAGATGCACTGCACTCTTTCCAAGCAAACAAACTTTGCTAACAATTCATCTCTCTTTAGTCGGCTTTCAATTTCGTAAATCTTACAATTTAACTTCCATTCACTTAGTTTTAACTGATAATCCTGTTGGTCATACTTTTCTGCCCAAGCCATTTCATTATTTTCATGTGTTATAATTTTGGCTTCCATAGAATCTAAAGTAATTTGATAACCAGCTACCTCAGACCTAGACCTTACATAGTTATCTCTTTCAATCACATAACTATTAAGTACGTTTTGATAAAAGTCATGACACTTAGAACATACCTCAGAGATAGGGGTGAGCTTGGTGAAGTGGCTACCATAGCAAGTAGAACAGGATCATCTTCACACTCCATGCTCTAGTCAAAGCTTCCATAACCATCTTTAGACTCCATAGTAGCATGTCCAGGTTCCTCATCAAAAGTTGTGCTCCAGTCAAACTCTTCCACAGGATCTTCCACAGCTACCATACAAGATGGGTTACCTTGGTTCATCATCAAACTCAAGACTCGGTCAACCTCGATAGATTCTTCTTGAGCAACCAAAGCTTTTGTTTCGTAATAGGAATTTCTTTCAACTCTAGCTTTGGTTTCTCACCATCCTGCTTGCTTGATATTTAGCAAACCCGCATTCCTTGCAAAATGTCCATCTTTTGACATTGAAGCATTCAATCTTGGATTTGTCAAAAGTGATTCCCTGTTTTGGTTTGAAGTCAATGCCTCTTCCTGTCTTCTTCATAAACTTCTTGATCCTTGCAGCGATCATAGCAACTTGCCACCTGATATCAATTTCTTCAAAAGCATCCTCTTCAATCTGTGAGAGATCTTCTTCATAAGTGACAGGTAAGGAAGCTTGTTGTGCAAAGAAAGAGCATACGACTTCGTCTGAGTGGATGGTATTAGTTGGTGGGGATTGCTGAGCAAAGGTGGGAGTAGAGTAGCAACAAAGCTTTGAGCACCAAGATTGAGTAGGAGAAGCAAGACTTTTAGTGGAAGCATCGCCTCTTTCGAGATGACAAAAGGCTATACTATGAGACTTTGAGCTTGTTTGGCCATTCATCTCATGCTCATACACTTTCGGATGATTGTAAAGATCATCAAACTCCATAACATCCGCACGTGTTGTCCTCGATCATTGTAGCAATCACATGCCATGTCGATGGCAAACTCCTTAAGAACTTTAGATTAACATCTTCAATGAAACCTCCGCTTTGTATAACTCTAGCATCCGAGAAGATTTTGGAATCATCATAAGTAGCATCAATGCCTTCTCTTTCTCCAACGGTGAATGTTTCAAATTGTCGCTTTAGCGATTTCATGCATCTTCTTGGAAGCATCATTGCCTCCAAACCTTGTCTCGAGAGCACCCCGAGTTGCTTTGCATCTTTAGCGTCATGGAATTTGAGTAGATGACCATCCGGAATGGCGGACAACAAAGATGTTGAGAGCCTCTCTTGATTTCTTATTGTAGCTGCCGGTAAGACGACCTTTAGGTGCTTGGGTTGTCCAGAATATCAATAGGTTCTCGAACGATTCGTTACCATTGACAATTACATTCCACGATTGCATGGTCCAGAATTGCAATGTACCGCCTCATCTTCATGCTCCATAGGTCGACTCTCTCCTTCTTGATGATAGGTATCCCGAGTGAGGTGATGGATGGTGGTGGAACGACTTCATCGACATCTTTAGGTTTTGTTAACTAGGTTTTAGGGTTTCTTCTTAGTCAGAGTTTCCACACAAGCTCTGATACCACTTGTTGGATCGATGTACTCTAACCAAACTAACTTATATATCTTGTTAAGGGTTTAATAACTTCGGATAAATCCTAAGTTGTTAACAATGAAACACTGAGTAATCTCTATTAAGTATGCGGAATTTACTTAACAAAGCTAAGAAGAATATAACTTTAACTTTCAATGATTTTATTAATAACTCTAAATCTGCTTGTTATGCAGACTCTTAAACAACTCTAAAACTCTAATAATAATCGTACTTTAGGATTCTAAAACATATATGAAAAACTTGTACTTCTAATGCCAATCTAGGGGTCCTTTTATAGGCTTAAGGATAACCCTAGTCGGTTTACAATTTGTATCCTTGTACGACAAGTAATCTAAACAAAGAATATTCTAGAATAACAAAGCTTTCCATAAACGAATATAACAGTTCTTTAGCTTTGCAGTACTTTGACTTCGACAGCAGTACTTTGACTTTCTCTTTAGCAGTACTTTGACTTCTTCCAGTACTTTGTCATTCTTCAGCACTTTCATATCCCAACAAATAGGTTCACGTGATACCAAAGGGCCTATGGTCTAGCGGTACGGAGGTTTTACCCGCCTAGGCAAGGTCTCAAGTTCGAGTTTTGTCTAGGGCGATAGGGGTTTCCTCCCGCGTGCGTAAAGGGAAGGGTGCCATTGCCTTCTGGGCTGGACCCAACCTGGTTGTATGGGCTCGCTACGCCTTCTGGGCTAGGAGCCATGTAGCCACAATTGCCGTTAAAAAAAAATAGGTTCACGTGATCGAGCTTAATGATTTATATCATAACCCCGGTAGAGATGATCAATGTTTCAACTTGTGACTTCGGTGTTATCGTTTCATGTGTACATTATAGGCTCATTTGTTATATGTAAGATAACTAGGATGCATTTAGGGAGATGATAATGTTGATACTTAGTTCCCCCGAATGGAAAATCTTGAAGAGGCTTCAGTCTACAGTATGTTTTGCATTTTTCGTTGCATGTTAGAAGACTAAAGACAATATTCAGATATTCATCAGAAGACTTCTGCGAATTCAGGGCATTCATTTAAAAAATCGTCGGTTTAGGGAAGAGCACTAATTAGGAGATAGCAGAAAGCCATATTTTAATCCCTAATTAGATTTGCTCATGTTGTTCTTCTACAAGTATAAAGATGACAGCTAAGAAGATTTACGAAGCTGAAAAGATAAATGAAGTTGGAAGACCATGAAAACATTCTCAGAGATGCTATTAATTTTACTTGTAGGAAACGTTGTAAGCAATTCTCATATGGCATCACTTTGGGGAGAGATTGTTAGCCTTAAAAGTTAAGACATTTACGGGAATTGTAGTAGAATCATTATTTACTCATATGCAATGACTAGTTATTTTAAGTTAGCATAGTTAGGCGTATGTTGTCGTATAAATACCCTCCTAGTTACAACTAGGAGGAGTGAAGCTCACATTGTATACTATTAGTTGTGCGTGTTATCTTTCTTTTCTCTATAAATAACACACACATACCTTTCCATTTTATTTAGCTAATAATACCATGTTTAATCTCTATTTCGAGCTTTCCCGATCACCCGAATAGTGATCTTGATCTATGTAATATTCTTCTTTGGAATTGCTCATTAGATTCGCCTTTTTTTTCACAAGACTAGTGCAATAATATGTTGACAAGAGCTAAAGCCTAAATATATAGTGGTGATTGGGTATCTAGATATTGATAATGAAGTGACAAAACGATTATAAAGGTTAGGTTAGAGATCGATGGTGATTAAGATTTTAGATAAAAATATTAGATAATGAAGATTAGGTTAGAGATGTGGACAAACACTTTTTGAGATTTGCAACATCTTAATCCATGGATTATAGCACTAGTAGTGTACTACAATGTAGTTTTAGCAATAGAATAACAATATTTTTCACTAAACCTCCAACATTATATATACACAATTTTATAAAACTTAAATTATTGAACCAACTAGCCGAAAACCATCTATAGGTCTGCATAGTTTCGTTTAAATGAGTATCCAAAAGAACAAAACTCGCCGTTAATCTAGAAATTGTCAAATTGAAACTTTACAACAAGATCATTGCACTAACGGATAAGTTTCATCCAAATTTCTTTGTAACGATATTACTACTTGTTTGTTGTTATTAAAACATCGGAATTAGTTGGTTGAAACATTAGATACACTGCTAAAGCTGATAATGTTTCAGAAAATAGTAGCCAAAACTTAATTTACTTGGTAGCATAGTAGTCAAACATATTTAGGTTTTTAATTCCATAATGCTAGATAGTGGTGGTGGGTAAACATTAATTCTATATACCTTCTTTTCAGGGTTTTGATATAGTTTATGAGCCAAAAGCCTAATGTGTGGGAGATTAGCAATCCAAGTTGTTTAGTATGTGAATGTGAAAGTTAAGTTGATGAATAGGACAACATTAGTAATCAACTTTATATCAAGTCGTGCTGGATTTGATGCATATTTGTTGATCATTTGTTAGTTACTACTATATATTATGTGAGTCCATTACTATAAAATATATATTTAAAGATATGAAAAGTAAAAGAAATGAATATATTTATGTTGGTGTGATGATATTGTAATTGAGAACTCCTTTTAGGTTTATATTGGTTTTATTTAATACACATAAAGTTGACAACCTTATTTGAGAAGAAATGAGATGATTAGTCTCATCAAACCAATCGTTAACTTAAGCAACCCATTCCTTTTAAAACTGTTAAAATTTTTATTTTCTTTTCATTAAATGATTTTAACTATTTTGTACTCCATTAATTTAAGATGACAGTTCTAGATCATACAAATGCCCAAATTGATAAAAGTAGTCTATAATGCTTTTATCAAAAGTATATTTAATATTTGATCAATATTAAAAGAATTAGTAGCTGAATCCAAAAAGGACTAGCGGTGCAATTTGTTGTTCGTTTGTATTCTCTTTGATGTAATTCTTTATATTATTTGGATTGTTTTATATTAATCATCCAAAAAGAACATCACAACTTAAAAAGAAAAATTTAAAACACGTATTGGGGGATCTTGAAAGATTATAAATCCATCCAAGAAAAAGCATGGCAATCATTTGAAGTGAATGACTTCATTTGAGCACTATCTTTTCATATTCAGATTTAAAAACAAAAAGTACATATTAATTTAGATTATGGAGCTTAATGGGTTAGTGGCAATTGGCAAAGCATGACAAGATTTTTGATAAACTTTTTTATTTATTAGTTGGTTTCATATTATTTTTCTTTTGATTAGTTGATCAATCATAGTCATCTTCGTGATGTATATATATGCAAATCATGATCTTTTAGTCAAATGTAGTCGACTACTTTGAATAATACTCTTCATAAAATAAGTTCTCCGTCCATATAAAAAGTTACAATATTTGATAATGATTCGACATATAACTAAAAATCGTATTAATATTCACACTTTGAAATGCTTGTGTTACAAATTAATACGAGAAAGCCTTGTAAGCATAAATTAAATTAGATCCATCCCATTTTTAGAGTTAATGAAAAGAAGTCGTAACGAATGCTATCATTTATTCGATCGTAACAAAAAGTTCTTTCATGGTAAGATCTTTCTAATACAATTGATATAAAACGGTAGTCGACCAAAACTTGTTTAACGAATGCTATCATTTAGTCGACCAAAACTTGTTCAATCTGTCACTGCTATATAAAAAAGAGAAAACAAATTGATATAAAAAAGAAACTAAATTATTGAGGACAAGTAACTAATCATGTACTTGTTTATTACTAGTAAATACTTGCAAAGCACAGATTAAATTAATTGGGAACAGTAAGTTTTAAACTTTGTATATGTACTACCCGTTAAATCATCATATACGATTTCAGAAAGACATGATAGTGCCTTTATTTAACACGCTAAACACAAATTTTTGACAAATAACACGCCAACCACCATACCATTTAATGTTCATTTACATGCCAAATGGTTTTGAGTTCTTAGAGTGGCTCAAGCCAAACGAAACTTGTGTGTGTTTTTTTGTCTTTTGTCTTTTTGTTTTGTATTGTGGTGGGTGGGATTTTTAGTGCAGATTTTATGACCCAATAACACGTTAGTGGTGTGTTATGAGGAGGGTGTTTGAGTTATTAGTGTGTTATTTGAAAGTGATGATGTGGCGTTGGTGGCAGACACCAATAACGCTATATTGGTATCGCCTATACCGCGGCTTCTTATATAAAAAATGAACACGCTCGATCGTTAGTTATTGGTGTGTCGTAAGTGGGGTATTGTATCCAAAAATACGAGACAAATCCCAATGAGAGCAACTTTTGGAAGTTTGCAACCCACTTCCTCCTTGTTATAAGAAAAACCAATGTTGCAAAAATCGGTCAACTCGACCGATTAATCGTTAATCGGCCGAAGATCTTGTCGATTGAAAATCGGTAAAAAATCGGCCTAGGAAAAAATCAACACTAGAATCAAAAATCGGTCGAATCAGAAAAATCTACCGAATCGGTCTTTTAAAAATAATAATAATTTGGCGATTCTACTTAATTTGTGATCGATATTTCACTTATAACGCACAACGCCATCATAATCGAATTGGAGCCTTTTATGAGGTTTGGAAACATACAGACTTTGAATCGGCTAAGATTTTTGTTTGGTCTCGTAAATACCAAAAATTGCAGAAAACGCCAATCCGATTAATCACCGACATCACCGACTGACCGACATCATTGCGGGGTGGTCGATCACCGACCACCGATTCACGATTTTTGCAACATTGAAAAACAAGGTGTTATACACATGATTAATATTTATATCTAAAGTTATACTTTCTTTGTTTCAAAAAAAACGTCCACTATACTATTTATATTCATTCCAAAACAAGTGTCGGGTTTTTATATATGGACAATAATTAGTTTTCCTACTTTACCCTTCTAATCAACACTTGCACTAATTACTCATTTTTATTTCTATATTAACTATAAAGGTAACAATTATTTTTATCAATTAAAACTAGCATTAATTAACATATTATAATTTCTTCATATATATATATATATATATATATATATATATATATATATATATATATATATATATGTATGTATGTATGTATGTATGTATGTATGTATGTATGTATGTATATATATTTTAACACTCTTTAGAACAAAGAGAGGTGATACAAAAAAATATGGTACATAGCCACAAGCCCACAAACAGTTGTTAAACATTACTCCGTATTAGAAAAAGCCGGATCATATTTGTAGCATCCTCACTTCTCACATCACAATATTGTTTGCTTTACCCGCAGGCTCACGATTTTACTTTTGTAACACTCATGTGAAGACTTCCCAGCAGATCACTCAAACCAATATTATTTTCAGATGAGCACACTTAACTACACAGTTTTTAAGAACTCCGCGCAGTAGACCACAAAACACATTGAATTATTGTAAGATGAATATTATCTTATGAACCCAACATCTTTCTAAACCATAACTGATGTGAGATTTGCCTCGAGTATTACAATATTAATAGGCACTAAAACTTTATTACAAGACAACGTTAACAAAGATTTGTTATAGGAATTTGGTAATAAAAAAGGCATGAGTTATTCATACGGTGACTATGTTTTTATTCATACGGCTACTTTTTTTTTTTTTTTTTTTATATCAAAAGCTATAAACCCGAAAACGCGAATCAGAATATAAAGTTTAATAAGCTCAAACGCTTAAAACCGCCGTAAATACTAACAAAACCGAAAAACCGCACAGATTGAAAAAAGTGAGTGACAAAGGAATATTCCCGAAAAAGTGGGCAGGGCTATAGAATAGCCCTGTATGAATAGTGTATCCTATAAAAAAAGAGAGGACAGTCCACACGAGCTGCATCGAACGATTCCCCTGCTGTTACTAACTTGGGTTGAATTATTAACGAATCTTACAACGTTGGTTTTCAAAGTCAAACCCTCAAAAACTAATAACCATGTGCCCGATGCTTTCTTTGTTTTCTAATGCAACATTTGATCTATTAAAGAATTGAGTAGTTGTTTGATTCTCATGAAAATGAGTAAACGGTTAGAGATTTTAAAATGTTCAGGTAACCAAGTTTATTAAAAGATCGATAACAAGTCTTTAACTTAAAGTACGTTGCTTAACTGAAGTATTACGAGACGAATTCCAACTCGATCTTTTTCAAACCTACCCAAGAGGTGTACTAAACGTCCAATTAGGCTGGCTCCAATAGATGCAAACGACCGACTCCCGCGATCGATTCTCACTCGATCGCCTTACTGTGGGGAATCGATCGTGGGTCACATTTTTTGTATCTTGGTCGAGTTTGCGATCGAGATTTTCTTTGTAAACTTTGTGTGCATTTAATATTAAAACATTTATTTTCTTGTCGTCCTTACATGGCAGATAAAACAAGGGGATTGGCTTGACTTACTGCGTCCGGCCTTAAGATTAACGAGCTTCAAACAATGCACTTGTTAGTTATCATGAAAACATTAGTTTTACTTTTAGTGTTCTTAATGTTGACTCATGGTTGAAATCTATGGCTTTTTCACATGCGTGTTCATTAGGATCCAAAGTTTCAAAGTGTGGAAAATTTGAAATAATCATTATCATCATACTTCTTTTTTAGCTTTTGGAATAATCATTTCGTTATCAAGAAGCTTTAAAGAGAAAAGGAGGAGTAACTTTTACTCCCTCCGTCTCAATTTTATTGTCCATATTTCCATTTTTGGATGTCTCAAAAAGATTGTCCACTTTCCTTTTTAGAAAAACCAGAGAATCAAGAGGAATATACTTTTCGTGCACATTGAAAATTAAAGCCATTCCACTTTTATTAAACTTTGTGATTTATCTCTCATGACAATTAAATTGAGACGGAGGGAGTAATTTGGTTTGCTACGTTCGATATATGTTTGTACGTAATTGACTTTTGATCAGTAAAATAAAAGCAAAAAGAAAAAGTTTTCTCAGTAAGGGTGTTAAAATTGACAAGTCGTTGAGGTGAATGCAATGCTTGAAAAAAGTCATATCCTTTAATTCTGCTTCTCGACATTTGTGTCATTCTGCCCATCCCGGCATCCCTTGCTATACCTTGTCCTTTGTTGCTAGAAAGACATTTTCCCTTACTGCTGTCTTGTCTACATTCAACATTATTGTTAGAGGGTCATATTATACAATTACAACCCTCCTTGCATGTCAAATCAGAAGAGTTTTGTATTTTTATTCCTTTTGTCTCTTTTATTTTTCAGTACAACACGGTTTTTTGTCAGTTTATGCTCCGTATTTTTGATAGTTTTAATCAATTGTTTATTAAATTTTATATTTTATGTTCCATACTTCCAGGTTTATAGTTTTTTAATATAAACAAAATTATTAAAAAAACAAATAAATAAATAAAATCGCAAAAAAAAGAGGAGGGGTGCCATTTGTAGAAAATGGGGGTTTGTATAACTTATCCCTATTGTCGATTTAGGCGTATGTTTGAATTAGGGTTAGAGAAATGATAGAGAGAACTAAACTTATGTCTAATTTTAGACCTAAAACCAAGTGGAATCATCCTGATGGCTACAGACAGGGATCCACTATTTTACAACTATCAAAATGATGTCACTTGATTTTAGGCCTAAAGTTAGACCTAAGTTTAGGTCCACTTATCATTTCTCTTATGGTTAAGCAAAATTAACCGAACCGACAAATTCATCAAAACCGAGCCGAATCAAACTGAACCGACTTTATTTGGTTCAATTTCAATTTTGTATAATTATTTTGGTTTTATCGGTTCGGTTTGGTTCGGGTCAAAACACATTTTTTTAGTTCGAAATAGCTAAATCGACCAGAACTGAACCGACTTTATTCGGTTTGGTTTCGGTTTCGATAGCCATTTCTCGGTTTGATTCTTGGTATGCTTTTTTTTTTCGGTTTTTGGGTTGCGTCGTTTTTTGTGGGTTTGAATGTAGTTAGGGATTTGATATTGCTACCCCTAAACTACAACCGTGAAATAAAACATAAAACAAAAATATAAAGTTTGATAAGTCAAAAGTAGTAAAACATAAAAAATACGGAGCAAAAAATCATAAAAAAATGTTTTATCCTGTTAATAAAGTGAATAAAACTGACAAAAAATACAAAACATAAAATATAATAAACATATTTCTCAAATAAGTATTTCGAAACAGTCTATCCAAACTTAAGTCTATAAATGTCTATCCACATTTCAACAAGATTGATTACTCTTGTTGTTTTACTTTGTTTTAATTTTTAAAGTAAGGAAATTGGGTTGAATAAAAAGAAAAAGAATAGGTACGAACATATGCATCTGCATCTATAAAAAAAATCAAAAGACAAACAAGTAATCTTTACATATGTGTGTGTGATATATAAGTAGGTGAGGTGCAGTGTAGACAGGCATCGTCTCCCATCACTTTTCTTTCCAAAAGTGTCATTTCTCCATCTCTATATATGCAACTACCCATTCTTCACTTTTTTGCTGTTACAAAACAACATTAACTGTTTTGTTTTTTACCACCCAATATAATCCTATATATCTTTGTCTCTTTTTTATCTCTTTCCAAAACATCTTTGTCTCATAATCCGACAATTATATAGGGAACATACGTTTGTCTTAGAAGATGCTTGATACTGTCAAGTACTTGCTCGGCTCACCAGGACCGAGCGGCTTCGGATCCAAGTCCACCGCGGAACAAGTTACCGATCACTTGGTTGATTTACGATCGTTAACTGTTATAATCACTGGTAATCATTTATTAATCATATTCATTATTCATTATTCATGCACATGCAGTGTCATCATGACACTATTATTAGTGGATAGAAAGAGAATCCTATTTCTATTTTTCTTGTTCTTTTTATATCTAGTTTAACATGTTAAGTATTTTTGTGTAAGTGTTAGAGATTTTATTTGATCTTGTTAAGGTGCTACGTCTGGGATCGGTGCCGAGACAGCTCGAGTTTTGGCGAAGCGTGGTGCTCGTCTAGTGATACCTGCTAGGAACCTCAAAGTTGCCGAAGAAATAAAGGCTCGTATCTTGTTAGAGTTTCGCGATACAGAGATTATCGTCATGCCACTTGATCTTAGCTCGCTTAAATCAGTTAGACGTTTTGTTACGCAGTTTGAAGCTCTTGATTTGCCTCTAAACCTCCTCATGTAAGTTAATTCAAAAATTTTAAGTCCTACAGTACTTTTTTTAATTATTGGCACTCATGAAATATAAATGTTTAGTAACAACGCTGGAAAATTTGCATACGATCATGGCATATCTGAGGACGGAGTTGAAATGACGTTCGCTACTAATTATCTAGGTACGTTTGTTTTACGGCATGATCGTGTATATATATGTTGTCTAGAATAAATTTTTGACACAAGAAGTTTGTTTATGACTAGCTAGGTCATTTTCTGTTAACGAAGCTGTTGTTAAAGAAGATGATTTCGACGGCGAAAACAACAGGCATCCAAGGTCGAATTGTGAACGTATCATCCGGCATCCATACTTGGTTTTCTGGCGACTTAATTTGTTCTCTGAGTCAAATAACTCGAGATAAAAGGTATAGTACAAGTTGATTTACTACTTAAATAACTCAAGTATCGTAGTAAAATTGTTGCATGTGTTTGCTAGTCAATAAAATCTGATATGATAGTTGCATCTTACTTGAAAAAACTTTAATACTACTGTATATATTTTTAAAACTTATTAAATGAATGTACTAAGATTTATAAATGCTTACTTTAATTTAAAGTCGACGCGAAAATACTGTATAGTTAAACTTTTTCAAAAGTAAAATCTATTTTTGCTTTCTTAACATAGTATAACTAAACTCGTGCAATAAAATAACATATACATATCAAACTATGAGAATAATGTATTGTTACGAGTATTTGACCATCTTAGAATTTGTAAATCCGGCTACACAATATTTGAGGGACTTTAAATGGTAGTGGATTAGGTAATTCAACTCTTGGAATATAATTTATTCTCCAGAATTCTGTATATACAGTATCTAGTTATCTACTGCAAAATTCAACTTTCAACCCCGTAATAATATAAAAATTCAATCGAGGTGAAAATAGAAATTAATAAAAATAGGTATTTCGTAATCTATTAAAATCTTAGATAAAAATAAAAAATAATAATAAAAAAAAATAAAAAAAATCTATTAAGTTCTGCACATTATTATTACGTACATTTTATATATTATAATAGTAAGTGACTTATTGTTGAAGGAAGGATAAAAATAAATGATGGTTCTATAAATCATATCACGTACATTTCCATAATGAAATACTGCACGCCCATTAATTTATTGGACCACTGGGAAGATGGAAATCATAAATTTTTATGAAGTAACTAATTCGATTACAAGAGTAGTTATTTATTTTTGTATATATATAAAGGCATAAAGCAAGTATGAGTTAAATTATTATGAGCTTTTACTGTGTTACATTGGGTTCATAAAGTTATCGAAGCTAGCGATAATAAATTCTAAAGTATAAAGATAAAAGGAAACAGTATTTAATAAGGTGGTTTGACTTTATACTCTGTATATTTGTCTTGTGGTTACACAGTCATTACGATGCAACACGTGCATATGCGATCTCGAAGCTTGCTAACGTTTTGCACACCAAAGAACTTGCTCGCAGACTCCAGGTACTATATCATGCATGCTACATATATATATATTAACTATAAAAGTATACTTTTGTTTTCTTTCTAATTATTTGAAATATGTAATAATTGATTTTGTTTGGATCTTAACGAAATAGTGTTTATATGTGTTTCTAATGACAGAATATGGAGGCTAACGTGACGGTAAACTGTGTACATCCTGGGATCGTTAGAACCGGACTTACAAGAGACCGTGAAGGTTTCATTACAGGTTTGTACATTTATTTTTAGTGCAATGGCTAACTTGATACAAACTAAATAACACTGAGTGTTAACGGGTTATATTTATTCATCTTGCAGATTTCGTATTCTTGATTGTGTCAAAGCTATTGAAAACAATCCCTCAGGTATTCTATCCACGCATCTAAAGTCATTTTACTTGCTTTAAAATACATGCATTGAAAAAGTTATGACACGAGTATGATTTTGTATTATGTAGGCTGCAGCTACGACATGCTACGTTGCAACACATCCGGAACTAAGAAACGTGAGTGGGAAATACTTTGCAGATTGTAACGAAGCTTCAAATTCAGAAATAGGATGCAACTTAAAAGAAGCTGCACGGTTATGGTCGTTCTCTGAAATCATGGTTTCTACTGATTGGAAAACTGTTTTTGCCCCATTTTCTACCGCTTAGATCAAGTAAACATATAGTACATTAGATACCTTAAGCTTCAAATTAGAAAAATACTAGATACCCTCATGGTCATGAACATATTATATACTTGTTTGCATGTAAAGACATGTTAGATGAAGTTTACAAGCTTTTGTTTATATGTATATAGATCATTATATATATTTAAATTAAGATATACAATTCACAAATCACAACTCACAAATGCATATGCATGGTCTGGTTTTATTTGTTTATAAACGTAATTTGTGGGTGCAATGTTAGGCAGGTTCCTTAAGTATTGTATCACTGATTTGGCATTTAGTTGTGGAATACAAGATGATAATTGGTTAATTTGATTATTTTAGAATCACTATTTTATATGCCTTAATTCGTCTCTACTTGATCAATCATCTCTTCAGTTGCCTATTGTTTTATTTGTGATTTATCTTCTACATGCATCCTTTGTTTATATTTTGATACTATTAACTAAATAAATGAATATGAACATCAAAAAAACTGAAATTTCTAACACTTTGAAAATTGTATTTTTATTTTTTGGCCTAAGTTCTACCAAAAAGCATCAAACCATATCAATGTTAAAACCTCGTTCGGTGTATATACCGGGATGGTCGTCAAAAACCCGAAAACAGCCGTCATAATACCGGTTGGGCCGTGTACATCATAGCAAAAAAGGCTTGTGTTTCTCAGGTAACGTGAACATGATTCTTCTTCGATATCTTCCTTCAATTTATATTTCAATTTATTGCCGTTACAAAAATAATACATACACCACAAAAAATAGTTCAATCTACATTTTTTTTTCACATTTTAAAAAGTGTGTAAAATTTAATTAGTTTATTAACATGTAGTAATATGTAAAAATTGGTTACACTAATAAATGTGAAAAAAATGTAAAACAATAGAGATTTCACACATATAATTGTATAAAAAAAGTCCACACGTTTGAGTGTAGAGAATTATAAGATTTTTTCACAATCGTAAGTGTAAATTAATTACAACACTCCTTGAGTAAGTGTGCAGAAATTGGGTATTACAAATAACTACCACACCTGTAAATGTGGATATTTTTTAGCTTTCTCCACACTTAAGAGTGTGAACTATTTTTTATACAATGATAAATGTAAAAAATTTATTGTTTTACAATTTTTTCTGCACTTATTAATGTAACTAATTTGTATTACATCATTAGATGTTAATAAACTAAGAAGCGTAGAAAAAAAGATGTGTAGATTCAACCATTTTTAAGTGACATTTGAATCTACTTGTTCATTGCTTTATTTATGAAAGATGTTAAAAAAAAAGGGTACATCATGGAAGATAAATTGTGATTTTGTAAAAGGTATGTATAATTACAAAATTGGAGATTATGTCTTACAATCTTACTTGATGTATACAGCTCAATATTTGTGCACTACTAAACAGCTCATGAAAAAGCAACAGGATCTATTAAATAATTGATGAGTTGCTTTTTGCAAAGTTAAGTATATGACTAATGTAATTAAGGTCAAAGAGAGTGTTAGTGACCGGCTTATCATCCACATTAACGTCACATCAGTTTTTTTTCACTCACTTTCTCTAACTTCCGTTCACCTTTCACCTGTTTTGGTTACATTCTATTCACCTTTTATTAAAATAATCACTTTATACAAATATATCACACTAAATAACACGCTCACAAAACAAATAAAAAATATTTAATTTTTGAAAATAGGCCTCACATTTTTTGCACCTCACTTTAGTGAGCCGGTCACCAATAGACTGCAATTTGGCCGTGACATGCAACATATGTTTTGGTTGGTGGCGCGTGAAACATGGTGAGTGATGAATGGGTCACTCCCACTTCAGATAGTCTATAATATGGTATTCAACGGATTTGAACACGACAATCCGACGCGTTTTGACCAAACCAGAAACTTGTTTCATTTTAAGAGAAATACCAACAATGCTTCTTGAGGTTTCGGTTATTGTTAAGGCCAACTTTTCATAGAATCTTATGATATTAAAACATAACTACCGATCAACATCGCACTTTTTGCTAATACGAGAAATAAAACTAATGAGTTGTATATGTATTTGAGAAATTAAAGAAAGTTGTAAGAAATTATTGGTGGTTTCCTATGAATGTTATCTATTGTTGGAACTTATATGTAGATAATAAGCAAAACCCTATTTATAAAAGTTAATTTATCGACTCTTCTCTCTAGTGACCGACAACTTAACCCCTAAACGAATTGATTCCTCCTTTACTCTCTTCTTGATTGCTGATTCTAAACCTTACACTTGATTCTATCGTTTGGTTATCAACTCTTGGGTTTGTAACTGTCCGGTCAACTCATTGTGTAACACTTTAGGGTTTTGTGATTGTTTTGAGGGTTAGGTTTTTTCGATTTCTTTCTTAGTCGCTGTCTATTCGTTGATTCTTATCTGCGATCGTTGCTGAGTTGTCTTCCTAACCCTAAATTATTAAGGTTTTACCTCCGCGTTAGTTTCTTTGATGTCATAGGGTTTTTGGGGTTATCCTTTCTAAACTGCTAGTGTTCTGATTCGAGTGCTAAATGACTTATTGTTTCATTGATCGAGGTTGTAGTTGTTACGGTTTTGTTTTGTGGTGTTGCGATTGTGCATGCTAATTAGGGCTTGTTGCATGTAGAAGGATGAAAAGTGGGATCTTCAGTCCGGGAGGGAGGGAAACAAGCAAAAAGAGGGTGTGAATGCTGGCAAAACATGAATAGTGGGAAAAAGAGTACAATAAGCTCGGATCATCCTTTGATAAGCAATAAGCAGAATGATACGTCCATTGACGGCTTTGGGTCGTTCCCTAGCTTGTTAGAGGCGTTTCGTAGTCCTTCTCCTACTTCATTAGCTGCAAAGATTCGTGTTTTAGAGAGTCAGATGCTTGAAGGAAAGCTTGTGTTAGTGGGAGATGATGGGAAACCATTATATATAACCTTCTAACAAAGCTTCGAATATTGTTGATGTTGGTGGTACTTTGAATGTTGCTAACAAAGTAACATACGTGGATGATTTTGGGGTTTAGGGTTTAGGGTTTAAGGTTCTTAATGTTGATAGAAACAAAACTCAAGTTAACTTTCTTGTTCTTACTATGTCTGCTTCTAGTAAATGTGAAGTAGTGATACATGGATCATCTGTGGAGGAGGTAAATGATAGATGTGGCTAATTCATTATATGGTTATTTCATTGGTAAACGTGTGACATTTTCAGTGGAGCAGAATTATGTTTTTAACGCTTGGGGAATATACAGTATACAAAAGATAATGATGGACACCAATGAATTTTTTTTCTTCAGATTTTGTTCAAAAGATTATGGTACGAATCCATTAGAAAGTGATCGATCATGTGGCAAAGACTAAAGATTCGTGTGTTTGTTTTTTCCCATCTAAGTAAAGGGCGGAGGTGGGATTCACTCACATCTTATATACTTAATTTTTTTTGAAGTAATAAAATTTATCAGGTGTTAAAACACCTTTTACTCAAAGGAAGAAAAGTTAATTTATCGAGTAACTCATAGACCTGAAAATCTTGGCCTGGTCATGCAGATTTCCTTGAGTGGTTAGTCAAAAACTACATTCCTACAAATATATTGGAGTGGTAAAGACGAATGTGCCATACTGCCAATTTAGGAAGCATGAAGTTGACTGATACTTGCACTTAGAGAATAAAGTACATCGATGGTCTAAACAATCATCTCTTATTCCTCAATTTACTGATGCACGTCAGGACAATGATTTTAGAACGAAAAGAGGAATGAAAGCTGTGCATATGAAAAGGGTAACGTAGCGTTTTTTTCTTCGAGTGAAATCCCCATCCACATGATTTTACTAGACGATAAAAGAACTCGGGTCCAGTTTGGTGCTTAGGCATGGAATGAAGGACCATCTTTAGTCTTTACCACAAGATCGATCACTTTCTAATGACATTGTACCAAGACTAATCCTTTTCTGAAAGGCCGAAATCGACAACTTTACAAGTTTTCATGCACCATGTATAACTAGTGGAAGCTTCATTATCTGGATTCCAGATTGGGCTGGCCCATTAAAAAGAGATTTGATGGAAAAAAGTTGTATGGATGGAAAGATGCAATTTGCCCATTTCAGTATCATTCATGGTGGGTTGCACCCACTATTTTCTCACTAAAGTATGTGGGCTATATACCCATAATCTTTCCTTATGATCATCATGCAAATACCTTTTGGATAACATATTTTTATTATTATTTCACGAGCATAGCCTTATTGCAAAAGCGAATATCAAAGGCATTTTTAATTCGAAAAACTATAATTTACACAATTTTGTACGCATAAGCAGTAAACTAAGAATCATTTCCCTAACAATTATTTTTAACGGCAACTAACTATGTCACAATATATAACACAAATCAATCTCACATGTCCCTAGCAAGACCTGAACCCACAACCATTTGGTTCAAGAGCTTCTCACACAACTTGAAATATCATTAAGACACAAGCGCTTTGGTTCATTTCCCTAACAGTTGGAGTTGACAAAACTAATTTGAATCATTTTTAAAAATGAGTTGTGTGTCAACTTGAGTTACTATTAGAAATAGACATTATACTAAAGGATTCGGATTCTCTCATGTTAAATTGAACATGAGAGATCATGTCGGATTTGCTGTGAAATAGAGTTCCTACTATAGAGGACTTGTTTTTTTCTTCACTCATAAAAAGCTCAACATTACCTCTAATGTTCAAATTGAACATGAGAGGATTCCACTAAAACTTGTGTTTGATTCCGTATTTGCAATACATGCTTTAAATACTGCCTACAGTTTGATTGATCCATATCAAGTTACTTCCTGGCCTACTTGATTTTAGAGATTTATGCATAAAAGATTAAAAGGTAAGCCCTAAACTTGGGCCTAACACTATATCATTCAGTTGACCAAGACTTTAACATATTTTTGGCCCAATGGCTAGCTCAAAGAGCCTTGTGCCAGGTACAACAAACAAGCCCATTGGGTTATTAGACCAAAACCTATAGTTAGTAGCTTTTATTATTATTATTTTTTTCCCCTCTAAAAGTTACATGTTTATTGTATTAAGGGTTTGTATGTTTAAAATTTTTATTAAATTATGTTTAAGTAAGAGCTAATTTAATGCAAATACTTTTTAAATTATCATTTTATATTTTCAGACATCCTTTGCTACTAAGTTAGAAACAAACAACTTTTATATGATTTTCTGAATCAACTCAATTAATAGTGATTAGTTGATATTCAGTTATTTTTCATGTTAAATCAACTAAGTCAAATTCAAATGCGGCATAAGACATGTTTATTACGATGGCTTTTGGCATGTTTGTCTGGGTTCATCCACAAAGTTCAATGTGTCCGCTGCGTTAAAAACAAATTATCAATCTACAAAAGCTTTTATCAAATAACAACATGCCTACATATACGATATATAAATTTAAACACGAAGCCATCGAGTGAATTTAAGTGATTAAGCATTTTCTTCAAGTTACAGAAAAATCAAAGTTTAAGTTATAAGTGATGTTGAGAGCCTACTTATTCAGTTACAAAGAATTAAACTTGGAGAAGAATGTTTAAGGGTCTACATCGCACATGACAGAGATCGCGATGGCAAAGGTACGATGGGTGATATTGGAATGAAGCATGCCACAAAAAATGAGTTCAGTAACATGGACAGGAATGATGCGAGAGGTGGTAGAACACATAACCGCGACATTAGAAGTTTTGTTGACGTGGTTAACACGGGTAATGTAAGATGTGAATGGAGGAATAAAGAGAAGAATACAGAGATGAAGACTCATCAAGGTACGAATGGCCTTGACACAAGTAATTATCGAAACCAAAATGACAACAAGAATAGAACTGGAGAACATACGAGCGAACAGGAAGGGGGGAGATCCATTGTCATCGACGACAAAGATATAAACAATGATTTGATCAATAGAAGTGTTGCGGGAGAGGTGAAAGCAGCTTGTTTCCTACACAACTTACCATCGTTATGCGAGGAACAAGGTCTCAACAACATAGAAGTGAAGCTCCTCGGGGGGCTTGAAGTGATGGTAGTCATGGAAAATGCAGGAACGGCGGCAAACGTTATAGAGGATAAAGAGCATGGTCTGAGGAGATGGTTACACAAAATAAGAAGAGGTAATACCGTAAACCGCACAGCAGGAAGAATGACGTGGATCAACATCATGGGCATTCCTATCTCGTGTTGGAACGAAGTAACCTTCAAAAAGATCGCGGCACTTCATGGCACCATTCTGGGAACGAACAATTGCAGCTTGGAGGGTAATCAAAGTATAATAGTCGGGAGGGTACACATTCACACGATTAATAAAGGTCTTATCAATGAAGAGCTTATCGTTAAAGTTCAAGGAAAAAATCACAAGGTACACGTGATTGAGGAAATACGGGATATTCATAAGGTAAACATCATGGAAAACTCAAAAATGAGCCAAGGCAGTAAGGCGGGGAAAGGTGATATAGACATGATGGACGAAAACGAGGTACAAAATGGCGAAGAGAACGAAGACGACCAAGACGTTTCGATCAGCGAGGGGGGGGATACGAGTGATGATGAGGATGACGATTTGATAGGTAACAATCGGACGGCGAAAAACTCCGGCGAACAGAACGGAGAGGGTGACGAAGAGTCGCGATATTCTGGGGAAACCAAAGTAAGTAATACTTTTGAGGAAGAAGTAGTCATTTCCAAGGAAAAAGGGGATGGGGAAACCAAAGTAAGTAAGACTTTTGAGGAAGAAGTAGTCATTTCCAAGGAAAAAGGGGATGGGGAAATTTATGAGGCGCATGGGGAGAGGGAGACAAAGTATGATGACGGCTGTCATGCTAAGTGTGGTCCCATTGATGACATAAACGTATCACAAAACATATTTATTAATAATGTGTCTAACAATAAAAATGATATGGGGCCATGGTCAGATGGTAACGTGGGACAAGAGTTGGGCCAAACTGCTGGGCCAAATGATATTATCAATCACAACACAGGCCCGCATCCAATAATGAATAATGTAAGTGATATGAGAGAGGGTGGACTTAATACCACTTATGAAGAGAAAAAGAATAATTTTGACGCAAACAACTCTAAGTTGGATGAGTCAAATATGTGTGAACAACACGGGGACACAACGGATAGGAGAGAAAAAAGGGAGATGTCACCAACAAGCTCGATGGAAAATAGTGAAGCTATGTTGAAGAAAAAGAGAAAGGGTTCACAAGCGAACGTGACTGTCGAGGTTAATTTTGACAAAACGTTCGATCAAGGTAAGTCACATGTAGAAAATCAGAACTCTAAGTCGAAGGTGGGCAGAAGGAGCGTGAGGAAAGCAAAAGAGGTGGCAAGGAAAATCGGGGTGGCGGGTTTAGGAGATGCCACAAAAGGCATGTCGGATGTTTATAAAGAATTCCATGAGCTCGAGAGGGACAATAATGAGGTTTTCAAGTTCGGGGATCATCACGAGAGAACTGAAGATAACGAGAAGTGTGAAATCACTTTTGAACAAATTAAAGAAGTTGGTGAAATGATCGGGGTATCCTGGTGTAACGTCGATAACGAGAAAGTACTGGACAAATCGGGTGAGGTGATGAATGGTGGAGCCGGCCTTGTTGGGTCACAGGCCCAATAATTCCCAGTGGTACGCCTTCTGTTTACTCTTTTTCGTTTGTCATTGTTTCTTTATGAAGATTATTTCATTGAACATTAGGGGTATGGGGGAAAGTGGGAAGAAAGGTTGGATTAAATCAATCATTAGGACTGAGAAACCGGACGTGATTGGTTTACAAGAAACAAAATGTGGCATAGTTGACGAAGCATGGGTCGAAGATATATGGGGTGGAGATGGGTATGGGTTTGCTCAACTTCCATCGAACGGAAATTCAGGTGGGATATTACTTATATGGGATAAAAGGGTACTAACATGTAAAGAGGCGATTGGCGATGAGAGGTTCATTGCGGTGAGGGGTTCTTGGAAAGGGAAAGAGGTTGACATGTTTATAGTTTGCATTTACGGGCCACATGTGACCAGTCAAAAAGCAAGCTTATGGGATAGATTATCGGGGTTGATGAATAGATGGCAAGGAGCATGGTGCATTTTTGGGGATTTAAACGTAGTAAGATGTGGCGACGATAGACTCAATTCTCAAGTAAATATGAAGGAGGCAAACGAGTTTAATGACTTCATTAATAATTCGAGGTTGATCGAGATCCCAATGGGAGGTAGGAAATTTACGAGGATAAGCGACGATGGGTTGAAATTTAGTAAGTTAGATAGATTTCTACTGAACGATGGTTTTAATAACTTGTGGGGCAACTTATCGGTTGTGGCCTTGGATCGCAAATTATCGGATCATTGTCCGATTGTTCTTAAAGACGTGGAGTTAGACTTCGGTCCAAAACCATTCCGTGTGTTTAACGTTTGGATGGAAGAAGCGGATTTTAATCATATCGTTGAGGAGGCGTGGAAGAAAGAAGTTACAAGCTTTTGGCCGGATTGTAGATTTCGAGATAAAATGAAGAATGTTAAGGCGGCGCTTAGAATATGGAGTAAAGAAAGGTTCGGGGGGCATTTAGAGAAAACAGAAAAATTCAAAAATGAAGCAATGAGGTGGGAACTTGAAGCAGAAAAAAGACCACTAAATGAAACCGAAAGACAAGCATGGCTGGAAGCGAGAAAACAATGGGAAATTAAAGATAGAGAACACGCTAGTATGCTTCGACAAAAATCTCGTCTTAAGTGGGAGGTAGAGGGTGATGAAAACACAAAGTTTTTCCACTCGTATATGAAGAGGAGAAACAACAAGTGTAACATTCGAGGGCTCATGGTGAACGGAATATGGTGCGAAGATCCTAAGACAATTAAAGCGGAGATGGCTAGACATTACAAATCCTTGTTTTCTGAGAGAACGAGGATGAGGCCGAACTTTCGTTGCAACAGAATGGGAAAAATAACAGTGGAGGATGCTCGAAACCTTGAAAGAGCATTGGACGAAAAAGAAATATGGGAGGCAATTCAAGGATGTGGCGGGGATAAGGCTCCGGGTCCAGATGGATTTAATTTTAAGTTCATTAGGAAAACATGGGATATTATCAAGACGGATCTTATTGGGGCAATCACGTGGTTTTGGGACTCTATGGCGATTTCAAAGGGTTGCAATGCCTCTTTTATCACCATAATTCCTAAAGTGAAAGACCCGATCGGCTTGGGAGATTTCCGTCCCATAAGTCTCATCGGGTGTTATTATAAAATTATTACTAAAATTTTGGCGGAAAGGGTTAAGTGTGTGGTGGGGTATGTGGTTGGAGAAGCGCAAAATGCGTTCATAAGAGGTCGGTACATCTTAGACGGGGTTATCATAGCTAATGAGACAATGGCATACTTGAATCAAAAGAAGAAGCAAAGTTTAATTTTCAAAGTAGACTTCGAGAAGGCATATGATAGTATTAATTGGAGTTTCCTGTTGAGTATCATGAATAGGATGGGATTCGGAAATAAATGGTGCAAATGGGTAGAAGCGTGCCTCAAATCATCTTCAACATCCATTCTAGTCAATGGTTCCCCCTCGGAGGAGTTTGGGATTGAGAGAGGAGTAAGACAAGGGGACCCGCTTGCACCTTTCCTCTTCATTTTGGCGGCGGAGGGTCTAAATGCGATTATGAATGAAGCGGTGGAAAAAGGCATTTTTAGAGGGGTTAAGATCGGTTCGGATCAAGTCATAGTCTCTCATTTGCAATATGCGGACGATACCATTTTCTTCGGGGAGTGGAACAAAGAGAACGCTAGATCTCTCATGTGTATTCTTAGATGTTTTGAAGAGGTATCGGGGCTACGGGTGAATTATATCAAAAGCAAACTTTACGGTTTAGGTGTTAGTGACGAGGATTTGGGAAGTATGGCTTCTTGGATGGGATGTGTTATCGGGGAATTTCCCTTCACATACTTGGGATTACCAATAGGTGAAAACATGAATCGGGTGAACGCATGGAAACCAGTGGTGGATAAATTCAAGAATCGGTTGGCAGATTGGAAAGCAAAAACGATGTCGTTCGGGGGTCGCTTAACATTGGTAAAATCGGTCCTCGGTAGCTTGCCATTGTATTACTTTTCGATGTTCCGGGTGCCATTGAGTGTTATAAAAATTCTTGAGCGTATTAGAAAAAACTTCTTTTGGGGTGGCAATGGGGAGGGTAAAAGACTTTCATGGGTAAAATGGGATTCGATCCTTACTTCTCTTGGGGATGGGGGGTTAAACGTGGGTTCTCTTAGGGCAAAAAATTTGGCTTTGTTGGGTAAATGGTGGTGGAGGTTTAAGCCTGAGATGGGATTATGGGCTAAGGTTATAAAAGTATTCACGGGGTTCATGCGGGGTCAGGGAGTGGTCAGGGTAGTGCGGTGGGGTCTTAGAAGGGGAGGGGTTTGGGCGATATCATGAAGATTGGCATGGAGATTGATGGGATCGGGGTTGATTTCACACCTTCATTTGTGGGGGTTCTAGGTGATGGGAGAGATATTAGTTTTTGGGAGGATAGATGGGTGGATAATAGGAGACTTCGTGATAGATTTCCTAGGTTGTACCATTTGGAGAGTAGGAAAGAGGGTAGTGTAATGAATAAGGGATATTGGGAAAGTGATGGGTGGAATTGGGCGTGGGAATGGAATAGGACTATTAGTGGGAGGGTTTGTAGAGAATTTGACGATTTAACTGTGGTATTGCGGAATGTTGTTGTCTCTAACTCTTGTAGGGATAAATGGAGATGGACGTTAGACGACGATGGAGTTTTCAAAGTCAAGACGCTCACGAGTTTGATTGAGGAGAAGATTCTTCACGGAGATAGTGGTGGCTTTGGCACGCTTTGGAACAAATTAGTGCCTAAGAAGGTCAACATTTTTGTGTGGAGAGCGCGCAAAGGAAGACTTCCGGTTCGTGTGGAACTCGATAGAAGAGGCATTGATTTGGATTCGGTTCTTTGTGCTTTGTGTAACGATAGTGTGGAATCATGTGCTCATTGTTTAGTCACTTGCGATTTTACAATGAATGTGTGGGTGAAATTATTCAATTGGTGGGAGGTGGGGAATGCCAACATTTTTACTATCGACGATATTTTATCTCATAGTGGAAACGTTAGCATTCCTACCTCCCTATCGTTCGTTTGGCAAGCGGTAATTTGGACTTCCGGTTACTTTATTTGGAAGGAGAGAAATGCTCGTGTTTTTGGCAACAAAGTTTCAAGTGCTAGTAAGATTTTTCAAGATATTCAACTCAAAAGCTTCGAATGGATAGTTAGAAGATCAAAAAAATATAAAGCTTTAGATTGGCAACGATGGCTTCGAGAACCGCGGAACATTCGTCTACATTAGCTTTGGTTTTGGTTCAATCAGTGTCAACAATTCGGGTTTGCATTCTGGTAATTTGATAGTTCACAACAGGTGCTTGGTAAATGTATGGTGCAGGCAATTCACAGTGGTTCAGTTAGTTTTAAGTATGACAGATTTGGATCTTAGTGTTTGGTGCTTTTCAGTGTCTTCTTGTTTTGGTGGATCCTTGTGGTTGCTGATGCGTTTGGGCATTGAGTGCAACAAGAATTTAAGGAGCTCAGTTTGGTGTCATTTGGCTATGTCCAATTACCTCTATGTTCCTTTTGTCCCCTGCTGTTTGCTCTTGTTTTCCTGTGGTTTCTCAGTTCTCAGTGGGCCTGGATTTATTTTGTTCTTCCTTCAGCTTTGATCCGTGAGTTTCGTTTATAATTTCGTCTACATTTGGCAGTCATTTTGTGGAATTGTTCGTGGCAGCCTTGTCTTTATGTATCAGTTAGTGATAAGAGTTTGTTGTCATCCGTGAGATTCGTTTATATAGTCAATAGGGGATAAGAGTTTGAGCCAGCTAGTGATTTGTGCTTGTTTGGCAATTGGAATCTCCCTTTGTCTTTATGTATCAGTTTAGTGTAGGTTGCATTTTTTTTGTATGGTTCCTTTTGGTTCCTAGTATTGTATTTTGTTTTCTTGGGTCCCTTCCTCCTTTTAATTTGCTTGATTAATAGGGGTGGGACGCCTTTTCTTTGTATTTGGTTTTCGCGAGTTTTAGTATATTGTTGCCTTTCAAAAAAAAAAAAGTTATAAGTGGTCTATACTCTATAGTCTATACATCTTCTCTCATAAGTGTTCTAGAATGTAGCATTAAAGAAGCACAAACAATTATCAACCGACAAAAACTTTATTTAAATCGTGGATGGAGATATTATTATATGATGTATACATGTGAGTATGTGACATATCAACTCACCAGAACCCACTTGTACTCAAAACTATCATTCATGTCTCACTTATAAAACTACCTAGCCAACTTAAACTTGCTTTTCCTAGAGTTTTGATAGCATGTTCTTACATTTTACACGAAGGTAATTAAATTCCTCCACCCTTAGCCATAGTATTACTCAAATTTATTTCTCGAAGGAGTCGTTAAATGAATCACTCACTCGAAATGGACCACGGCTGTAAATATCACAAGGATCTTCTATAGATTCGACTTGGTTTGTTGGAACAGTGGTACAAATGCAAGTTCATACGTCCTTTTCGAGAAAGAAAAAATCAAAGTTCATATGTGGATGTATTCAAGTTATGACGTATATATATCTAGGTTTTATTAAAGAAATGGAATAATCATAAAAATAATAGACACTTGAAAAAGGTGAAAATTATAAGACGATTAGCAGCCTGCAGGATGCAATGTCATTGGAGATCTACTTTAAGGTCTAAGATTCCAATTAACTCCACGTCAGTCATATCAAATTTTTAACACATCATCTTTTAGCCGTAATGATATCATTTAACCAATGACTAAACTTATTTTTTAAACAAATTTAATAAAAGGGTTAATTCCATAAAATTATAGTTGCAATATATATTTTTAAATGTAACTTTGAGTTTTTGACAATTTAAACATACTAATACCATATTTATCCACTTATCTAAAATCACAATGTCATATATATCCAATTTAAATATAGAATAATAGACACTTGAAAAAGGTGACAATATTTACCCAATTCATTGATAACATCAATTAAATATATTTTATATCAATAATTCAATATATTCCTACTATACCCTTAATAATATACTTCATTCATTCTCATGTTTACATACTCATCTTGTGAATCAAATGTTGTTCATATGCTTTATTTTATCTAAAGACATTGGTCGTGCGGAACTTTTTATTATAACTCAATATTTTTTTAGCACACCGAATGCTCGTTCAATATCTTTCCTTGGAGCTTCTTGTGCTCCTTATACCGTATTTGCTTCGCGTCATTTGGATGTGAAATCGCCTTAACAAGTGTCACCAATTTTGGATATATCTCGCCAACAAGATAATATCCCCATTTGTATTTTACGTCGTTAGCCAAAAACAAAACCTCTGGTTCTTTCCTATCTTTGAGATCGTTGAATAAAGGAGATTGATGTATAACGTTGATGTCGTTGTTCGATCCAGCTACACCAAAGAAAGTATGCCAAATCCACAAGTCTTGTTATGCAACAGCTTCGAGCAAAATGAATGGATTCGTACCATGATCACATCAACAATATTGACTACGATATGCACTTGGACAATTAGCCCACTCCGAATCCATTCAATCAAGGCTTTCTAATATTCTAGAAACACATGCTTTTCATCATGAAATCGATAATGTTTTTCCACATCGGTATAAGTAGGTTCTCGCATATAACGCCGCCAAATATTTCTATAATAGAGTTTAAAAAATGTTGAAGAGAATCGCGAGAAGTTTTCTCGCCCAATTGCAAATTCATATAAGGCATCAAGATTTAATCCGTATGCCAGTTGACTAATTGCACTTCATCAATGAGAAAACCCCATTCTTCTCATACAATTGATATTTTTACGAAAAAATCACATGATTAGTTACATCTTCAACTACACTTGTGAATAATTTCGACTCATCTGAAACCACTACCGGAATATATCTTCATTATACATTGAGTTTTGCGAAAAGTAAGCGGTCACTAAACGATCATGATCACCATAAGTAATCTCTATGTATGACGTTTTTTGTAGTTTCTAAACTTTCACCTTTTTGTTCTTATAATACATCGCCACGCGTTTGATAAATTTAAAGTTAATACTATTAGCTTCTTCTTTTTCGTCGGAAGAAGTAAATAAAAACGATTCAGAATTCATTTTGGCAATAAGAAATAAGAAATATTTATTTTTGGATTATTTGGATAATGAGAAATAAATAACATTTTAATGTGTAAAGAATATGAAAGTGTAAAGAGGTATTTATAGATAAATATAATAATAAGTTTATAAATACATTGTTTTTTTTATTAAATGTACAACGGTCAAATTATGAGGGACCGTTACCCTTTTTCTTAATTACGAGGGACCGTTACCCTTTTTTCCTTCTTTTACATTATATGAAGGAGACCACATAATCAACCTCATTTTCCTCCTTTCGCGTGCCAACCAGCCCCATACGTAGTCTTCGGGTGCCAACCTTGACCTTCTCGTGTGGTGAAAGACTAGCATAACGGCTAGTCTTAGTAATTCCTTGTTAATTAGTTGAGCTCGATTTTTTACATTAGTCATTGTATCTATATACTATTTATCGTACATAAGTTTTGCACAACAAGCGCACAACAAGCAAAACATTAGAGCATTAAATGCAAACTTTGCCAACTTGGCAAAAACAGCCCTTGAGGTTCAAGTGTCGCTACAAAGTAAGTCCAAACATTAAATGCAAAGTTTCACAACTTGGCAAAACAATCCTTGAGGTTTAAGTGTTGCAAAGTAAGTCTGTTCCATTAATTGCTATCTATAGCAACTTGGCAAAATTAGTCCCTAAGGTTTAAGTGTAGTTACAAAGTAAGTTCTTTGAAGCCGTCCATTGATCGCGGGTTTCCACACTGCTCCTAAACTATTGCTTTTTGTGTATTCAATGTCAATAATTGCTATCATTTGGCTCATTTAGTTGTTTATTAATTGAAAGTATATTTTAAAGGTTGGAAAATGATGTATCTTCTTATTTGATATGCCTACATATCCTTTTATTTGTATCATCATGACAAGTGGATTGATAAATGAATTAAATTAAAGAAGATAATTAATGCATTATAGATGTTATAATTTAATGTAGTTAGGAAGATAAGTATAAACAAGTGTGGAAACCCGCGATGCAATGGGTTGAACAAAGCGACTTACTTAAATGACACTTAAACCTTAGGGACTATTTTTGCCAAGTTGTGAAACTTTGCATTTAATGTTTGGACTTACTTTGCAACGACGCTTAAACCTCAAGGACTGTTTTTGCCAAGTTGTGAAACTTTGCATTTAATGTTTGGACTTACTTTGCAGCGCCACTTGAACCTCAGGGACTATTTCTGCCAAGTTAGAAAAGTTGGCAATTAATGCGCTTGCTTTGCATACAATATGTACGCTTTTTAGTATATTATACAAATATATTGTAAAAGGATGTAGCATTGCTCTTAAATGTATTATGAGTTTTATTAACAGATGATCATTTGTCGCTTGTTGAAGTGTACTTATTAAACACAAACTTTATCTTTAAATTAAAATGGTTAATAACCTATTAAAACATCATACTTGTCACAAAAATCAGTTCGACGTAGCAAATAAAAAAAATACCCCTTTTGGCTATTTGACCCGACTATTTTGTCCTTTATAGGCATTATTTACCTTCCCCAGCCAGTTTATGCCACATACCCGGTTTCTTTGCCACATGTGTTTTCCACATCATAGTTTAAATTCTTTTTTTGTGCTTTTCTCTTTCCACGCAGGATAATAACAACCATAAACCCCACTTTATTTACTTCTTCCCCAAACCCAAACGTTCTTCCCCAAACCAAAACCATAAGAACCCTAAAAATGGCGCATGTCAATTGACCTTAAATTAGTAACTCAAAGTTGTATTCCTTTTCATTTTACCTTAAATTACTTACATAAATGGCGGCCTCGTCCTCGTCCTCCCGTTATAATCGAAGGAGATATTCCAAAGAAGAAATTGCTCGTATGACGCATTGTATTTGTAAGTTCCCAATCTATGAGGTGTTTCATGGACTCTCGAGAATCACGGAAGAAGATTCAAAGCGTGTCCCACCGTGTAAGTTCTAATACACAAATCCATTTTGTTGAGTATTGTATAATGAGTGTATATTTACAAGTCTTTATGTGTTTGTAAAGAATAAAGACAAGAAATGTGAGGTATATGGATTCCTGATGATGAGTTGCCATCGAGTACTACAAAGACCTCATGTTCAATCTTCATATGGACAACAAGAAGCTTGAGTGCAACCTTGGCGCTTTAACACGGCAAGATGATTCGAAAAGGTGCTTTGAAACAAGCATCAAGATGAGTTTCAATGGAAGTAATTTACCAAGAATTGAAGGAACTAAAGATGAAGGGCAAAAGTATACGACATGTATTTGGTTGGTTGTATTTGTTTCATGGTTGTTGTTTTCATCTTCGTTGTTGTTATTGTTATTGTGTACATTAGGAATTAGCATCGACGTTGTGGTTCTGCACGTTGTTGTCAAATATTGGCTTATTGTAATTTTCTCTAGGTCATTGTGAACAAATGTTAACTGTTTTTGTATGACTGACATTGGCCATATGCTATTAGTTAATGCTTGTTTCTTTGTTAATGTTAAATGTATTTCGACATGATGCTTGCTTCTTTGTTAATCAGAGACATTGGGCATATTCTATTAGTTAATGTTATCTGTTTGTGGACATGATGCTTGTATCTTTGTTACTGATATGTCAATGGTGTCCAGTTTCTGCACCAAATAGTTATTTGACAACATTTACTTACCAAATGGTTAATTAATGTCTCATCACCTTCATGTGCATCTACTTACCAAATGGCCTTTTCATGTGCATTTGCTATGTCATGCAATCATCTTACAACCTTAATCTGCTTAAATTGTACCAGTGCAATCAAGTAACTTTATTCAAACAATTTATATAGCATGTGCAAGGATGTGCATAAATGGTGTTCTTTCATAACATAACATAATGTATCTGCAACAGCAGCATACATTGTTACAACCAGAACACTGGCATGCAAAGTTCTGTACAATGCCCTTCAAGACACAAAATAGGGCTATGTAGTGGCATCAACAGCAGCACTACATCAACTATCTTACACAATTTTATAGTGGCAATAAGTGCAGCACTATATCAGTTTCAGTTGGTAATAAAAGTAGGCCCTTCAATGAACAAAATAGGGCTAGCTAATTATACATACACATTCATTGTTTGTAGGATTTAGTAGGTTCTACTCTAGGACTATTTCATTGTCCAGACTTGAACCCGGTCCTTTAGCTGGTGTAGCTAATTTTTTACCCATGATTCTTTGACTTGGCAACCTTGGTGGTAGCATTGCAGCTTTTCCTTTTTGTCGTGGTTGTTCCATTTGGTTAGCCTCAGCAGATCTTGTTTGTCTTCCAACAACCTTAGTGGTTGGTCCACCCTCCGAGCAAGCTCCAACTCCTTTAGCAGCCGTTGATCCTCTTCGACCCCTTGATCCTCCTGTCATTCTTCTTGTTTCCACTATCTCAGATTGTGCTATTCTCCTAGCTCTTGTCAAAACAGGTTTGGCCATTATAGTAGGTCCTCCAACTTGAGATTCTTGTGTACCTATGAACATATACACATAAAGTGTAATTCAGTCAGAAGCAAATTACTCTAAAGACGGTTAGATTTTTGTCAAATCAACACCACTAACTAAATAAACCCATTACAAAGAAATGTGAGGTCAAATGTACCTGGTATGTTTGCTTGATTACTATTATTTCGATTCGCCCGGATACCCGAGTTCATATTTTGTTGATCCTCAATAGTAGGCATACAATATATAATCAAAACAGAACAATATTATAACAACGTGTATTGACCGATACCTATTAGTGTCCAAAGCCATATCAATCTCCTCAACAGTGACAGGCATACTAGTTTCCATATGCTTATCACAACCCTCATTCTCCAAAGCCATACCAGTTTCAACACCAACGTTTTCCACTACATTATCAACTACTACGTTGTACTCCTATAGACCTCTTCTTCGTTAGCATAGGATAATCATACGTAAAGTCATCATCCGCATTCCAAACTCTAGTGAAGGTAACCTTACCGTCAAAATCCTTTCTAAGTGGTGCATCTTTTACGGAGGAGACCTTAAATAAGGTGAATGTGTTTTCCTCAGCCCACGCAACCAACTCCTCACAAGACATATTCCCAGCATCTTTTTTCAACTTATTATGTTTCTTTCTTTTTGACGTAACTTCTGAGTCTGAACTATCTAGTCTTAGGTTTCCGTGGTAATAGGGTGCTAAGTTTTGTGGGGAATGAGCAACAAACAACTCGACTATCTGAAATTGTTTAGCTTGATCATATAAATACACTACATCTGCATCCCTTTCAATTATCTTTAAACCTCCACTGTCAATGTCTAATGTAGGAATGCACATGTATAGAGCCCATATATTATTCTTAATCTTTGCAACTAAGATATCTAAGAGAGGGCTACACTTAATCCTATCTTTTGATGAGGCTTCCATTATAATCTCCCTACCATAATCATACCTTAAAGGGTCAAACATAAATACACCATTATAGTGTATTTTGAAGACCACATCAAGTGGTACTTCCATGAAACCAGTATAAGTTGAAAAATATTTTCAAAACCCTAATTGGAAAAAGCCCTAAATAAGAAATACTTTTTTTTATTAAAACCTAGCACAAATCGGGTAATAAAACATTAAATATGAAGAGGGAATATACCTTTTGTCTACCCAATTTGGGGAAAGAGACATGCAATTGATTAATGTTTGTGAATTAGGGTTTCAGCAGTGTTTTGGGGATCTTGGATAAAATGAAAGTGTGAATGCTTATAATGGATAAGGAAATCTGCTTTTGATGTACTTGTAATCTTGATATCTGTACTTGTTTAATGTAAACCTCGTACCTCATCGTACGGCTTCTTCCACATGTGCAAGAACGAGGATATCGTGTGTTTTTCGTATGGGTATGTACGAGGTTTCCAGCGTGGGAGATGACTTGGATACAAGGAAGATAAACATAACCGGGTACCGGCTGTGAAAGTGGTATAATGCCTATAAAGGACAAAATAGTCGGGTCAAATAGCCAAAAGGGGTATTTTTTTTATTTGCTACGTCGAACTGATTTTTGTGACAAATATGATGTTTTAATAGATTATTAACTCAAATTAAAAACAGCATTAAAGCTTATTAATTAAACTTATAAATTGTTTAAACTAAATACATTTTCTGATTAAGTTCACTTAAATTTTCTTTTTTTAAGCATAACTAAGCAAGTGCTTAGTGGACAATTGTTATCAAAACTCATTATTATTTATTTATTTTTAATTACTATAAGTAAATTAAAGTAAATCTAGAGCTATCTTCTACTAGTACATTTTAAGAGATATAATATATTTTAATTACTAGTTTTCTAAATAATCATTAAGTATTTAGAATGAACCAATAAAAAATAATAGAAACGAAGTACAATAAGCAATACATAAGGCCAATGTTAATGGTAAGTTTGCTTTCCAACCAATCGAATATATGACCGCATTATTCTTATTAGCTCAACTAAACAATGACCGGTCACCTCTCAATCTTTTCAAAGTTATGGTTGGCTTGTCAACCGCAAGTTTCAATTGGTTTGTGTGTGGTTTTCTTTTTATTTGTTTTTTTGAGATAAGTTTTTTGTTGTGGTTGCGGTCAACTTATTAGCAAATTATGATTAGGTGTAGTTTTAGAGAGAAAAAACTGACGTGACGCTGATGTGGCGGGGAGTAACCACAATATTTGTCGTTACTATTAGCATTGGCCTAATAAAATGATTAAATATATTAACATTTGTTCGTCAACAATTATTTTACCATTAATCTAATTGCAGTATTATTTTTGACGGTCGAGAAAATTCAACACTGTATCAAATATTTAGACCAAACAAATAGAAAGTGGTTGTAACTCTTTCCTATATTAAAGGAAGAATCTACTAGCCAATACCGCAGTTTCTAGCGTCGGACAATTAAGATTTGTAATATTGTGGTGAGTGTTTTGTGTAGCGTTTAAAATAGAGCGTGAGCGATGAAAATGCGATTGCAAACGGTTGTCTTATCGATAACTAAAGTCAAATAAAATTTTTAACATCTATCAAACAAGATATAAAAAGATTTAATGAAAATGAAAGTAAACATTACATCGGTTATGAGATAAAAACTAACAACACACGTTACTTGTCGGGTAAAACTAACAAGGATGGGATTAATGGTGCTAGTTGTTAAGAAGAATGCAATTACCAAAATTAGCATGAATGTGATTAGCCCAAAATAAAAAATAAAAAATTGGCTAATTTTGGCTATTTTATAAAGATTTAAGACATTTACCCATTTTTCTTTTGAAATGGGCGTATTTATCTATTGAAAGTTAAATCGCACTTAGCAGACATATTTTCTCTTAATTGTAAAACATTATAATCGTTTTGAAAAAACTTATATATATATATAATATATTTATACATCGACTGATCGTTTTGTGTTAAAAAAAAAGTTTATGGGTTCTAAACGAAAAATAATAAAAGTTTGAAGATTTGAGGATTAAACATAATGTTTTGAAACCCGGTACGACACTGGTGGTTCAACCGGTTGAATCGTTCCCGTCGAAAAACGAGTCGATTTAAACCGAGTCAACCCGACAGGTTGGGTCAAATGGGTCAAATTAAGCAGGTCAACCCACGGTTTTGAAGCGTCAGGGTCAACCCGGTTTTGATATATTAATAGTTTCAAATTTTCACTTTTACTTTTGGTTTTTCCTTTATATATAGTGTAATGGCGGCGGGTACCATTACGATTAACCAGGAGAATAGATCTCGAAAGACCGATTCATAGGTTTGTATCGGTTTCAATGGGTCCTCTACAGTTCATTTCGGATAGCTATTATTGGTTAGCCGGCGGGTGGTATGACACCGGTTTCCGGTTGAACCGTTGGTCCGATCCGATTTTCAAAACTATATGTACCATCATTTGTTAGCTTGTATGTAAGTCTTGTGTGTTTTATTGATTTGTATAATGTATATAATAACATGTACTTTTCATTTTAGGGTGTTTTAAAAATAATATTAATTAGTATGTTTAATTATTTTATATTTACAATTATGTTGTAACTTGTTTAAATTGTACATTGTGAAAATTTTATTGTACTTTTTAGTAAAATAGTTTTAGTGATAAAAAAAGTTTATGGGTTATAAACGAAAAATAGTAAAAGTTTGAGAAATTGAGGATTAACATAATATTTTGAAACCCGGTTCGACCCGGGAGGTTCAACTGGTTGAACGCTTCCGGTTAAAAAATGAGTCAATATAAATCGGGTCAACCCAACGGGTGGGTCGAAAAAACGGGTCAAATTAAACCGGTCAACCCGACGGGTTTGAAGCGTTAAGGTCGGCCGGTTTCGATGTGTATTAATAGTTTACTTTTGAAACATATTTAGGTATTAATAGTTGAAATTACTCATAATTAATTATTTCAACACTTCCTTTTTAAATTTTTTCACATTTCACTTTGACCATTTTTCTATTATAGATAGTATATATACAAACTTTCAAATTAGAAAATTTTAACAAAACGCAATATTTATGTACATTATGTAGTGGCATAATTTAACAATTTAAGAAATAATTCGTATGTCTTCTATAGTGACAAAACTCGCACAATAGTTATACAAATTTATAGGAAAGCCGCACTCCAAATCGAACACCCTACAATGGTGACCCCAATGACATGCTAATGTCGAGCTACGGGTGAAGCAACGACGATGCTGATGCTCGTATTAAAATTTCTGAGAACAGAATGCACATTTTCGGATCTTACCACAAAACCTAAAACTTAATTAATGCATATGTTACGAGAAAATAACAGCTATAGAGCTAAATGTTATTGCCTATTGGTGCACTAACAAGCAAGAGATTAGAAAGAAAAAGAATAAAAATATCATCTAATACTTTTTTACTTTTTTACTTTTTATTTTACCGTAGATGTAAGTTCAAACTATAGTCATACAGAATCATGTAAGTGATAACCAAGTCTGCAGAACTTGATTGTCTGTGTCTAACAAATTGACGTTACTATAGTCATAACTCATGCCAGCTATGATATCAAATACTACTAAAATTCATTTAGAATATTCCAAGTTGGTGCATAGTGACCGTTCATTCATACTACAAATTTCCAATTACTTTGGAAACAGAATTAGAGTTTACAATAACACCCCTATAGTCATCACATATGCAAAACAAACCTTTGGAATATTGATAACATTGCATAAATTAAGGCCATCTACAACGTAGCGATGTGACATTGTTCAAACAAAACGTTTAAATGTCAGCTCACCGTATAAGAGCATCCACTATAATAAACCTTTTATAAAAGTTTATACAATAACACATCAATAATTTTTAGACCTTTTGATATTATAAACCTACATTCATTTATCTTTATAAACCTTTACAATTTCATAAAATGTTTTATAGAACAAAACGATTAAATGTATTGAATTTATAAAGAGGTTCAAAATTAGGGCCTCTTAACGCCACATGTAACGTGAAATGAGTGTCAATATGGTTGAAATGAAACATAAACCTTTTCATCTTTTTTAGACATTTTCATAAACCCACCATAGTTGATGCCCTAATAGCATTGTAGGTTTCGTACGTTTAAAGAGCGTTTTTCTTTGTTTGCTCCTCATTCATATGGTATTGTTGGGCCCTCGTTCTTTATTTTTGATTTTTTTTTTAATCAAAAGCACAGACATGAGTATGTGTAAGAGCAATAGGTGTGGTGAGGAGATAAATCTCCTCATTTTGGTCTCACGGGATGCCACGCCATTTTAACAAACCCCCTTCTACAACCCTCCTTATCACAACTTACTCATTTGAGTCTCACCACTTCTTATTTTATTTTATTTTATTCAATTTAGCAAATAACATAAAATTCATTTCATTCAAATTAAAAATACAATACTACATATTAAAAACATACGAAACTTAAAATAACGATACGAAAAAAAACGACACGAAAAAAAACATACGACACATATTAAAAAACATGAAACACATAATAATAATACGAAATTTAAGCATTTTCGTCGTTGAGATTACGTTTCTTCATGATTTGTACTTGTTTCCTGTGAATGAGAGCGGCTTTTGCCAGTGTGGTCTGGTCGGAATCAAGAATGAGAAACTTCAACTCTTCCATCTCCAAGTACCCCACTTTTTTCTGCCTCCTAGCCTCGTACACGGCCATTTGAATTTCAGTTTTGCGCGAATAAGTATCTGATAAATGTCCCGAAAAAAACTCGTTTGACTCTCCCCTGAACTCCCACCGCGCTCGACGTATCCGTCGACTTGGATTTCTTTGAAGCTCGAGCTTTGTAGGCGCCGACGAGACGAGGACGTTTGTCAGGACCAAATATATCCTCGAGACAAGAAATGTCAATCGGTTCCTCCGCATCCTATTTGGGGTACTTTTTCAAAACATCCCACATGTGAACATATATGAACTTTCTCTCAGCAAAGCGTTGTTCAAAATTGGTCTTTAATTCTCGATATGATCATTGTCATTTTTCGCGCTTCTACGTTGCAAATGTTTGTAGATAGTGTTGAATTTTTTACAATCACCGTTAACCCTTGTCCGTTTACCCTTGAGCATATTTATAGTACGAGCCTCACTGTTAGACTTACTGTTGAACATCACAATAATCTAGTTTCAAAAGAAATCATCGGAACGGTCATTTACGATATCTTTGTCTTTGGAAACCTCTACCCAAATTTCTGCAAGCAGCTTTCTTCTTCCTTTGTCCAACGTGTAGTCACACGCGTCCGTTCCTCTATGTCATCTTCATCGTCCGTGTCCAAATTCACGATATTTTTAGATTTTTTGGCAACTTTTTTTCCTCGCGATTTGGGCGGTTCACGGCCTTGTGGTACTTTGAATTGTGACCCTGATGGTTGTGATTCAAAGTGTTGTTGTTGAGATTGAGGAAACTGTGAAGGTTGTGACGGGTTAAAAAACTATGGTGACGGAAATCGTTGTTGCGGGTAATTTGAGAATCCTTGAAACGCATATTGATGATTTTGGTAAATTGCCTCGGGATTCAATTGCGTACCATATGGAGAAATTTGTGACGACGGGGAGTTAGAGTTTTGTGATGATGGGGTAGACAGCTTGAAGAACTCCCATATTGTTGGTTTGAGATGAGAAGATTCGTAAAAAATCCGCTTTCGTTTGGATTTTGAGATTTTTTTATTATTATTATTATTTTTTTTTTTGTATTTTTTTTGTATGTTGAGATATAAAGAGTAATGGTAGTTGTTGGTTTAAAATTGTCTGAAAAAAAGAGTGTGTAAATGTTATGATTTTATAGTGTTTAAATGAAGTAGGTTAAGTTTTTTTTAAGAAAAAAAAAGGTAATATTACCGTTTGAATTAAAAATTATGACCCACCTAAACATTCCTTTGTCAATGATTGGCTTCGCCGTCTAGACAAGAAGGTGTGAAATGGCGAATGGTGGCGAGCATGCCACGCCAAAGTGGCGAGGATGTGAGTAGACAACACCATCCGCTCTAATTGTAACAAAATATAAACTATTCGAAAAAGCTACTCATTTTTACACATAATATCGCTAAAGCATAACATCTGTTTATATAACTCAGATAAATTGAAGGATGAAATTTGTTTCTTATAAAATATATATCATTCTACAAACTCAAACGTTATATATTTGGTTATATTTGGAGTAGTTTAAGTTACTTTATATAAAAGTCATTTTCTAAATTAAAAGATATCAATGTCATATTGAAAACTATTGTATATATGAAAAGATGATAGTAAATTATAAAGGTTAAATAAAAGGAAGGTGATTTGCGATTTTTTTTATAGTAAATGTTATTTTTTTTACAAATTATTCTTATTTACAGGATTTTGACAAATGTCAAAATTGATAGTTTACAAGTAATCAAAGTATGATGTAAATATAGTACAACTGTCTGTTGCAATTTTTGAATTGTCCTAATTAAAAGTAAAAGTGTGCAATTTTTTTTAGAACGATACCACACTTGAAATCCGACCCCCGAGTTAAACCATCCAAACGGACAGGCCCGGGACCCGAACCACTTGGAGTGACCCGCGAAGGGAAACCTCTATAACTCACGGCTTCGCACTAGAAGGAAAACATAGATTTTTTGTCTCTTGCGAGACTCGAACCCTGGGTAAAACCTACCCCAAACTTCAGAAGAAGCGCAGATCACCAACTGAGCTAAGCCAGTTGGTTAAAAGTGTGTAAATTAATTCCCTAAATAAAACGTGATGGCGTGAAAATTCATTTAAATCTGTAAAGTTTGATGGATTATGAATGTTTTATGTGAAAAGTTTAGATGGTGATGTGACAGTGTATTATACACAAAATAGTTTGCAGTATTGCGGATGGGGACAAGTTATAAGAACCCCCTTACAAATGCTGTTTTTTCTAGGTTGGTTTTTATGGTTGTCGTGAATCACCATTATCACGAGTGATCTCGGTAAAAGCTGAACATTATCACCTTTATTTTGGCAAATAGCAGGTGGCTTGCACCACTTTTATGTGTGTGTTATTATTATTATTATTATTATTATTATTATTATTATTATTATTATTATCGTGAGATATATTGTGAGTTATGTTTATATAACGTAAGGTATTTTTATATTATCGGTTTGTTGATGACAATAAAAAGGTAAAATGTGATTAGTTTGATGGTGTGTTTAATGGTGATGTGATACTGACGTGAAAGTGATGATAGTGATAATAGTGGTGACCATAAAATAAAAAGAGTTGTGCTATCAAAATTAAAGGTTTATAAAAAAACGTCTACAAAATTGAGGTGTTATGTTTTGATTGGATTAATAAAAAAGAAAGGAGAAATATTATAGCGAAAACAATCCATCGAAATTTAACACCTTATTTTGTAAATATCTTCTTTTTAAATCTTTTGTAATCGTAGCTCAAAATAAAAACTACTGCGTAGTCCGTACTCCGTAGTATGCTTACCCATTCACAAGGTACCTCCTATATAAGCAGTTTGTTTGTTTGTTTGTTTTTTTTGTTTTGTTTTTTTTTTTCTTTTTTAAGAGTAACATTTTCTTTTAAACATACAATTTACCTGCATGCTCGTTATTAAATATCCATTAGAAACTGAAATCTTTAACAACAAAAGAGAGCTGATATGCACATCATTAAGATTCGTGTGTACATCACTAAATCATGTTAATAATGTATAAAGTACAACTTTACATACTCCCTCTGTCCGACCTATATATATTGTCCACATTTTATTTTTAAGGTTGTCTCAAAATAATTGTCTAATTCAAAAAATAGATTGGGAATATAGATTAAGTTTACTATATTAACTTCACTTGAGATTATTATTACAAGCTAACAAGAATTTTTTAATCGATTGATTAAGGGTGAAACTGTTTTTTGTTTAAAAATTAAGAAAGATAAAACTGTAATTATAATGTTTTCTTAAGTATGTGTTTTTTGTCTGTAAACAATTAATTTAAAATGGAATGAGTATCAATTATTTTAAAAGATAAAGCTTGTGATCATTTCAGTTAGTGCCTCATTAGGTTAAGAGAGTTGACGAAGTTATTCTTTTTAAAATAGACAATAACCGGTGTCAAAAAACATTCAAGATCAAGATGTTTCCGCTAATTTACATTTTTTGTGAAATATTTAGCGGTGTGCACGCAATTTTAATGGTGTGCTTATCACATAAAAGATGGCGTATCTGAGTTAGAATCGCCAATAGTTGGATTATGATCGAAGGTCGAGATTAAAAGTGGCATTTTTAATCTCGACTTCGATCAGAATCAAAGTTACAGTGATCCTTTAACTTGAGTCAAGTTACTTGAGAGGGTCATCTCCCATAAGAATGAAGCATTTTTTTTTCACGTGAAATGTAAAAGGATGTAACGTTAACAGTGTTTGATGTTATTCTTTTGGACACATTATCTGGAAACCAACACAGTGTAGCATTATCATTGTCCTTTCAAAAAATAAAAAATAAATAAAATAATAAGAATTTTTTTTTTTCATTATTTCACTTCTATTAATCAAGTATACAATAATTGTCCTTTGTATGCTTAAATTGACTAGAGCATCAAACGAAATTAATAGTCAATAGATTCATTGAACAATGCAAGTCTCATAGACGAACTTAAATCTTCCAAAAATGGCAACGATCACAACTGTAGAAGCAGCAGCTGGGTCACACTGACTCGAATTTTGTTTCACATATTTGTTCAAACAACGTTTTTTATGTCTAAAGTATGCTTCGTGTGCTATCTTGTTTTATGTTTGTCTCGAGCTCAACTAGTTCATGGACTTTAAGATGCTTTTTTTTTTTTTTTTTTTTTATAAAGAATGTCATACATGTGATGTACGATGAATATTAGGTTATACGTACGTACTCGTGTCTTGTAACTATTTCGAAACCTAATTGGGTACAACAATCGCCATATATCACCTATCTACCTTACTAGAATTTGCTCGTCCCTTTGGCTAAAAGTATTGAATAAGTTAAAAGTGCGAGGTGATTTAAATTTGAAAGAACGCCTTACTTTTCATTTTGCTAAAAAGGTACTTTTCTTATTAGAGCCCAGGTACGTGTGTAGCTTCAAGCCATGGGCTCAGCCTGCCACCCTATGGCACGACATACCACACCGGACCTCGTGCCAAACCCTCTCGCGCCACCACCACCAGCCCACGCCATGGGATTTCCTTTTTTTTTTTTTTTTTTTTTTTTTCAAGTAGGTAACGTGTTTTTGTATGAGGTTTTATGTTTGTGTTTGTGTTTGTGTGTTGTGTTTGTGATATGTTTATTACTTTTTTTTTTGTTTGCAGGTTATGGGGAGGAAGATGAAAGGTGCGGCTGTTGTGATAGTAGGGTTGTGTTTGTGATGTGTATAATATGGTTTTGAGTGTTCAGTCTTTGGGCTAGTTTAATTTTGGATTCTTGAACAAAAAAAGAACATTTGGGCTGCTAATTGGTTTTATTCTAAAATGGTTTAACCAAAATAAAAACATTTGTGATGAAACTTGTATATACTGATGACTTTACATTAGTTCAGAAATACACATTTAGACCTATAAGTATATTTTCATAAACCTCATAATCAACTCAATATGAATGTTTTCAGCTAGATATGTTCGTTGGTTTAAAATTTATATAAAATGAAAAAAAAAAAAAAAAAAAAAAAAACAATGGCATCACAAAAACTGGTGTTATGCTAGGGAGGGTGGTTTTGGTGTTATAGCTAAAAGTGGTGTTATAGGAAAAAGATGCTGATGTGACACCACTTTTTCCTATGGCACCACCTACGGCACCAAACGATACCTAGTGCTCTTATGCTGTGAATTTTATTTTTGACGTGTTCGATCTTGTAGCTTTTAAATTTTTGTGGCCAACATGCATGAAAAGGCGAAAAATACTAAATATAGCACACATGTTTGTGGCCAACTAAATCGCTTTCATATTTATAAGGCAAAGGTCGAATAAGGTTAAATCACATCGTCGTTGTCAAATAATTATACACGGTATCATTTTTAGATTTACCAGTCACTTTTTAGCAAGACTTTTAGAGCCAGCAGTAAAGTTGGTCTAATAAGTGGTATCGTTGGTGGTGTCGTGAAAAAGTGGTCTTGGCTCACCTTTTTCCTACGTGATCTCTTTAAGACCAAAACATCCCTCGCCATATATGGCCACTTTTGGTCCGTTGGATTTTTTTTTCTTTTTAATTTCATTTTAAATATAAACAAGAGTAAATTACACTGATTCGTCGCGTGGTTTCTTCCAAATCACACCTTAGTCCCTCGTTTTTTTTTTTTTGCTTTTTGCTCCCTGTGGTTTACATATTGCACCGTTAGTCCTTATCGCTAACTCGCCGTTATCTTTTCGTTATCTCAATGGCACCGTTAGTCCTAACCAAGCGGTCACTTGCAATAGTTAGTCCTTTATACTAACGACCGTTAATAACTCCAAAATTTTATTACTGGAAGATAATAAAAGAGGGCTCAAATAAAAATAAAAGAAAAGGTAAAAGTAAGGTGAGTGGTAGGGAATTCTGCACACCCTCTACTCGGTATTCATCCCCCCAATTGTCGGGGCCACTCACACTTACCAAACACTAGTTTTTTACCATTAATCCAAAATTATTTTGAAATGACCTCAACCAAACGGCCCTTAGTCTTTAAGTTTTAAAAATTACACTAATAGTCCTTTTGACTCTCAAAAATGTGAGTTGTCCCTAACATTATTACAGTAAAACTTCTATAAATTAATACTCGATAATTAATAACCTCGATAAAATAAATAATTTTTTCAGTCCCAACTTGGGACCAGTATAAATTTGGATCCAATCGATAAAACATTAAGGCAATAATTTTTTTGAAATTCCAGTGAATATATATTAGTCTCAACGAAACTATAAATTAATAATTACTATAAAAATTCTATATATGTATGTGATACACTTCAAAATTCTAAGATTATTTAATAAAAAATAAATCTATAGTCAGTTGTTTTTGTTGAACTTCAAATCTATATTGAGTTAATATTTAAATCTCACTATTTCACTAAAGAGTTATGAGCATTGTCTTCTCGTATTGCAACAAAAAATGTTAATTTATTTTTCATAAAGTGTGAATTTGAATTTATAATATGTTAATTGGAACTTACTTTTCTAATTTATTTTTCATCTCTAATTAGTATACATTATAACTTGTATATTAGACTTGAAAGTTTAAAAGCAATATGTAAAACCTCTTTAAATTAATAAATAATTAATTCATCGATATAATAATATAGAGACACTTTATTTTGCTTACTTAAAAATTCATGCTTACCAAGGGATAAATCCCCACCATCCATTTAGTATAATCTAATTGTGGGGATTAACCTAAGATTTAATACTTAAACCTAAGTCCATGTTTTTTTATTGTCTTTTTGTCTTTCTTTTTTATTAACCTTTTTTTTTTTTTTTTTTTTTTTTGTCTTTTTAATATTTTCCGCTTTTTATGAATTAACCTTTTTTTTTTTTTTTTTTTTTAAATTTGCGTTATTCACGTTTATTTTTTCGCGTTTTTTTTCGCTTTCATACGTTTTCGTCCGCTTTCATCTGTTTTGTCCGTTTTCAACGTTTTCGTCCATTTTCACGCTTTCATCCATCTTCATATGTTTTCGTCTATTTTCTTACCTTTTCGTTCGCTTTTCATCGTTTCTTGTATTTTCGTTCGCTTTCGCACGCCGCCCGCTTTTATACCATTTCATAGGTTTATATACGTTTTAGTCCGCTTTAGACGCTTTCCCGCTTTTCTTACGTTTTGGTCCGTTTTCATACGTTTCGTCCGTTTTGTTAGGTTTTCGTTTGTTTCATACGTTTTCGTCCGTTTTCACACGTTTCGTCCATTTTCATACGTTTTCGTTTGTTTTTACGTTTCGTGCACTTTCATCCGTTTATACATTTTCTTCGTTTCATCGTTTCGTCCACTTCTATATGTTTTCATCGGTTTTCATAGGTTTATATACGCCGTCCGTTTTTACGTTTCGTCCATTTTAGACGCTTTCGTGCATTTCGAACGTTTTGTCCGCTTTCACACGTTTTTGTCCGTTTTATACATTTTCGTCCGCTTTAAGAGCGCTTTTATACGCTTTCATTCATTTTATCGTTTTTCCGTTTCGAGACGTTTTCGTCCGCTTTTTCTAGTTTTTTTATACGTTTCGTCATTTTCATACGTTTTCATACTTATTATTAAACTCTATTATATTACATGTCTAATATCAATTGTGATATTTTATAAAAAAAAGTTAATGTCTAATATCACTTGTAATATTTCATAAACAAACAAGCATTTTTTTAACCTTTAATATCACCCGAGATATTTCATCGCTTCTTTATAATTTTATATATTGTCACCTATGTGTTTTCTAATATTTTATAATTTTCGATTCATGATAGTTTTGTATCTTTCATCGCAATTGACAAGCGTATATTTTTTAGTGCAACCAGTGTTATCTATCACTTGTGATATTATACTCTTAGTAGAAATAAAATGGTTAAAGTCTCTTTAGGTGAATTCTTATTTTGTTCAAAAAATGCTAATTTAATGCAACACTTGTTTGAATTTGAGAATATTTCAAATCTGTTTTCATAGTTTGCTTCATTTTATTCATTTGATATTTTTAAGCCAAGACTTATTATCTCTTGTGATATAACATTGTAAGGAAGATGAAGAATATTACATTCTTCATCATGTATGTGTTATCAATTTTGATGCTCAACTAAGAATGTGAAATATTACATTCTTACCAAATGTGATAAGAATTTAGTATTTATCAAGTATATATGAAAGAAATAATAATATACATCACTTATTATATCATCGTAATGATTCTCGTTCATTTTTATTTGTGTTTTGAAAATATTTAGGAAGATTTTGTGTTTTATGATAATATGAAATATTAAAAAGGTGTTTAACATAAAACAAGAGATGTTATGATACTTTGGTTAGACTTGTGGTGACATTTTCTTTTAATAGATACGTTGTGCATGTTTCGATGGGTTTATAGAGGATTTAAAAATATCTATCGTTGAATCAACAAACCTAAAAGTTTATCTTGAAGAAAGACAACAAACTTAGCAGCTCAAACACCGTTATATCACACATGATATCACGGTGATATCACCTTTTGATATCACATGATATCACAGTGATATCACAAGTGATATAAACTATGATATCACACATACTACGGTGATATCACACGTGATATCACATGTGATATCACGTGTTATCACACGTGATATCACGTGTGATATCATGTGATATTATGGTGGTGATATCACATTGATATCGTGTGTCATATCACGTGGTGTTTGAGCTTCCTTAGTTTATTTATAAAGATGTGCTTTCTTCAACCATGCTTTCTTTATTCTTGATTCAACTATGATATTTTCAAATCCCACGATAAAACCCATCAAACATGCACAATGTATCCATTAAATAGAAAAATCCGCCACAAGTCTAACAAAAGTATCATAACATCTCTTTTTTCGATTGAACAACTTTTCTAATATTTCATAATATCATAAACACAAAAACTTCCTAAATATTTTCAAAAACACAATCATCACATTCTTGGTTGAGTATCACAACCGATAACACATACATGATGAAGAATGTAATACTTTTCATCTTCCTTACAATGTTATATCACAAGAGATAAATAAGTGTCACTTACAAATATCAAAATAAAAGCGTCAAAACGGACAAAATGTATAAAATTGAATGAAAAACGATGAAAGCGGACAAAACGTCTCAAAAACGATATAAAATGAACAATAACGATAAAAGCGGATGAAAACGTATGAAAATTGCCGAAACGTCTAAAATGGATGAAAACGAAAACGGATGACAACGATGAAACGGATGAAAACGTATAAAACGGATGAAAATACATGAAAACGTAAAAATACGATTTAAAACTTAAAACGGACGAAAATACATGAAACCTAAAAACAAAACGATGAAATGGATGAACATGGCGAAAATGTAAGAAAGCAGACGAAACGTAAGAAAGCATAAAACACGTCAAAACGTATGAAAATGGACGAAAATGAAAGAAAACGGACGAAAACGATGAAAACGAAGAAAACGTAAGAAAATGGACGAAAACCTAAGAAAACAAACGAAACGTAAGAAAGCGTATTAAAACGTATGAAAACGGACCTAAATGGGCGAAAACGTAAGAAAACATCTGGAAAACGTGTGAAAGCATTTAAAACGTATAAAACCGGCGAATATGTCTTAAAACAGACGAAAATGTCTAAAAGCGGAGGAAAACGTATGAAAATGAACAAAAACGTCTAAAAACATACCAAAACGTATATAAACGTACGAAAACGTCAGAAAACGGATGAAAACAGACGAAAACGTAAAAAAAAATGACGAAAACATATGAACACTAACGAAACGATAAAACGAGCGAAAAAGTATGAATACGGATGAAAACGTGTAAGCGAAAAAACAAAAAAGAAAGAAAAAGGTGAATTTAAAATTAAAAAATAATGAAAAACGTGAAGTTAAAAAAAATTAAATAAAACGTGAAAAAAAAAAAAAAAAAAAAAAAAAAAAACATGATTTTAAAATAATAACGTGAGTTCCACAAACAAAAAATAATAATAATAATAAAATAAAAAATAAAAATGTTAATAAATAAGAGAGACAAAAAAAAAGAAAAGGATAAAAAAAATACTGACTTGTGTTTCATATTAAATCTTGGGTTTATTTCAACAATTAGATCAAACTAGATGGATGGTGGGATTGTCCTTGGTAAGCACCAAAATAAAAGTAAGCATTTGAAAATTCTAATGTTGGGACAATTAAATCTTAGGTATATCCCAACAATTACATAACTAATTTACACCATATTTTAGTGTAAGATTTTCAAAATAACAATAATGTCTCACATTTCTTTTTAACGACACCTTTGACAAGTAATATCCTTCTATTATACACAAATCTAAACATCTTCATTCTTCAATTACTTGTTTAACCAAAATTTAAATAAAAAGGTATTTAATAAACCTAATTTATAATTAGAAAAAATATTAGCCTATAGTCCGACATGAATAATAATTACAAGTATGATACAAATCAATTAATGTTTTATTAAAATTGATACCATTGGCTCCTATCAATTATACATATTTGATAAAAAGATTAACAAAATGCAATCTGAATTCTAATCATGCCTTGAATATTCGTAACCTATATATTTACGATTTTGAGTTTCAGATCATAAAGGTCGGGCTTAAGTCGAACAACCTTCTCCCTCAATTCCACCGATGAAAACTACTATTGCAAAATAAACAAGTCGTGTAACGTTCCTTCCAGTCGAATAGATCTATTAAAGCAAAGCTCAATTTGATTTGTTGACACATCTTTATTACCGTATATATAATTTTATATTTTGTATCATAATGATTTGGTGTATTTTAACTCTTTATATATGTTTGGTTAAGTCATTTTAAGTTTTGGTGCATGTAAAGAAGAGGGTGTTTGGTTTTATGAGTAATGGTATAGAAATGAATGTGTAACCTAAAAGGGTGTTTGGTTAAAAAGAAAATAAGGGCACTATTGTTTTTAAGAAAATGTTAACGGTGTCAGCAACCATGTAAACTTATATTATTTATAAAAAAATATATATGCAACTGTCTTTTTCCAAAACATGCTGATTTTTTATCATTTTTTTTTTTATTTTTTTATTACAAAAATTAACTTTTAATTACGAAAATTAAGAGAATTTTATAAAAGTAAAAAATTAATTCGAAAATTAAGGGATTAAAAAATGAGAATTATCTAAAATCTCAATAATATAAAAAAATGAAAGTTTATAATTATAACGTCTTTTAAAAAAGCTTATTATCTTTTATCTACTTCACTTATTGTCATAATCATAACCGTTTACATTTATTCGGTTATTTTACGTCCGCTTTTATCGTTTTCGTGAATCGTCCATTTTATCCGCTTTCATTTTAATCGTCCGGATAATGTATAAAAAACGGATAAAACCGTTTGTGTTATCCACGCCAAATGGATAAAAGCGGATAAAAAAGACAAAAATATTACGGATAAAACCATTTTATTATCCACGTAAAAGCGGATAAAATAACCGAATAAATGAAAACGGTTATGACATGACAAAGTCAAGTAGATAGAAAGATAATGAGTTTTTAAGAAAGACGTTATTAATTTATAGTTTTTCCTAAAAAATTCTAAAGTTTTTTTTCCAATTTTTGTCTTGTAATTCACAATGAAAATTTTCTTATTTTTATTGGAATTTTTTTTCATTGTGAAAAATAAAATTCCAACAAAAAAAATTTTTTTTGAACTAAATTTTTTTCATTGTGAAGAAAAAAGTGTTTTCCATTGTAAAACAAAACAAAAAAATCATTGTGAAAAAAAAATTAATTGTGAAAAATTATTTCCGGAAAAATTCAAAAACAATATTTCCAAAAAATTTAAAAAATAGTTTTCCAAAAAATATAAATTAAAAAAAAATCAGAAAAAAATTTCGTTAAAAATATTTGAAAAGGAAAAACAGTAAAAAGAAAAAAAACACTTCTGAAAAAAAAATCGAAAAAAATAATTGATTGATCTTAACCATTAGATCATAATTAAAAACAAGATTAAATGGATAGTAAGGATTAATGGATGAATCTAGCACTGCTAAATAGATAAGGACATATGGTCTTCTTATTGGATAGACAAGGACATAATGTTCGTTGATAATGTTCGTTGTGTGGGAAAGTTCTCGACTACAAAGATAAGAAGAGTTCAAGATCCTCGAGTTCCTATAGTAAAGCCTCAAGTGAAAGGTTTTCGTGAGGATTTTATGAGTTTGGTTGTTGTCAAAGAACATATACATGGACTGAATTTGTCCTCAATCATAAGTCGCGTAAACATGGAGGTAACAACACTTTGTTGGTTGTCATTTAAACTCTATGTGAACTTGTTAAAAGGTGTTTTTCTTTCATCATAATAACTCTTTTCCTATCTCTTTATTAGGATGAAGATACATGCATTGTTCGTGATAACAGTCTCACGCACAATGCACAAAATGCAAGATCTGTTGGTGCAAGTCATCATCCAAAGAATTCAAGATCAACTGCTACAAGTAGGGCTGAGTATCGGTATAAAACCGACCCGACCCGACCCGAACCGAGAAAACCTAAAATCAAAAATCGTGAAAAACCTAAACCGAAATCGAACTGAATATGGTCGGTTCGGTTCAGTTTTGTGTCGGGTCAGTCGGTTAGGTTCGGTTTAGGTGTGCTTTTGTCGGTTTTGGGTCAAACCGAACCGACCCGAAACCGAAAATCGTGAAAAACCTAAACCTAAACCGAACTAACGGGCTGTTGGGTCGGCTCAGTTTTTGTCGGTTCGGTTGGTTTTGTCGGTCCCGTTTGGGTTTGAACCTTCCATGCTCAGCCCTAGCTACAAGTCCTCATCCAAAGAATTCAAGAGCAATTGCTACAAGTCCTCATCCAAAGAATCCAAGTTCTGGTACGAGTACTCATCCAAAGAATCCAAGATCTGGTGCAAGTCGTTAACGTTATTCATATTACAGGTATGCATTTGGAGAAAATATTCAAATCTATTGCATTTTTTCTACTTTTCGATTATATATGAGTCAAGATGTATAAACTCCTGAGTTATTTTTGTGCAAATACTTGAAAAGATTTTAACTAGATTTATTTCGACTACAGGAAATGATGAGAGAGTATTCGAGAGTTATAGAAGACAGATTGACTCTTTCATTTTACTAGTGCTACAGGACAAAATTTGGTATTAAGTACACGCAATGCTGGATAATGACTTCTGTATGATATTGTGTTAGACCTAACATGATGATTGTAATACGAATTTTGTATGAAATTGTGGTACTACAATTTCTGATTTGTGTATGATATTGTGGTACTGGAACTGCTATTGGTTTGCTCTGTAAAAGAATACATGGCATGAACTGTGTTTGTAAGAGTATGTTTGTGTATTATTGAGTTTAGGAGCTAAGAGATTAGATACAATACTCCGCATATGTATCCATTTTTGAGTTTAGGAGCTAAGAGATTAGATACACAAGTGCCTAGTTGGCTGATACTCAAGGGTGAGTTCTATAGGTATGCTAAGGTATGATACATAAATGTAATAAGCTGTTTATGAAATTGTTGAATTTGGAGTAACAATTTAGACAAAAAGTATTCAGTGCTTTATATTTAACATTCAAAATTACAAAATAATCTCAAATAACCAAGACATAACTTTGTACTTGTTTAATACTTTTACTAAGAATGTGAAGTAAGTAAACATATATATATATATATATATATATATATATATATATATATATATATATATATATATATATATATATATATATGGTAAACATTAGATATTGGCATTCATGTTATGAAAACTCAGTTATAAACAGTTGGACATCAAGTAACAACATTGGTTGAATGGAACTTTTGATTATATGCGAGTTCTTCCTAGAATGTCATATCACTTGACTCCATGATGTTAGTACAAATAAGTCGTAAAAATGTTTATTTATATTTTACGATCTTCTAATGTTTTATTGATAACAAACGTAAAATCATTTTAACGAAACATATAAAATACGTAAAGGGTTTGAGCCAATAGTTTTCAAACACACTTACGCTTTCACATAAAACACTAAAACAAGTATAAGTGATTTTATGATTTAAGTAATACATATGTACAACAACTAGTGTTTACATATTGGGCTAATATATACATAACTAGTATGTATTATAAATGGGTAAAAACTACAACCCATGGTATTGACCTATACCCATTTGACTAGGTACATTGCACTCAATAGGTACATTGTATCTAAAGAAATACCCATGGATCAACCCATAACCCATGACCCATGACCCACAACCAAAATAGCCATGGGCAAAGAGGAGCGTCCAACGGATCCCTAGTTTTACACTAGATGGATCCCTTGAGGGAGGGATCCGTGGGATCCGTGGAACAGTAGGCATTTCTACTCTATAAATAGTGACACATTTCTTCCTTTTGGCTTGTCACTCCCACACATACTTACCCCAAGTATTGTAACTCTCTAACCACTGATCCTAAGGGATCTTTCTATGTAGTTTGTCTTTTGTTTTTTTTGTGATTCTCTAGGTTCCTCTTAAAGGCGAGATCACCACTTCTTGAAGTCGAGCAAGCTCAAGTCCATGAGTTGCCATGCTTCGTCATCGTCAAGACTACTGAGGTTCTCTTGTTGATAGTTCTTTCTTCCTCCATAGAAGTTTTGTGTTGAAGGCATTAGTGAAGAATGCCGAAGAGTTAAGACGAAAGCATTAGTGAAAGATGCTTAACGTTCATGTCAAGAGCATTAGTGAAGAAAGCTAAAGGTGTCAAGACGAAGGCATTAGTGAAAGGTGCCAAGCGTTGTGTCAAGGGTATTGGTGAAGAATACCTAGAAATAAAATCAAGTGGTGTTAGTGAAGAATGCCAAGGTCGTATAATCGATGAGGTGCATCGTTATACATATAGTGATAGCTTGTCTCCAAGGATGTTGATATCCTTGATTGTGTTGTAATAAGGAGTGGGTCTCCATCGGGATTAGGTGTTGTGTAGTGTTGGGTAGTAGTTCCTCCATTGTAATGGAACTCGGTACTTAACCTAGTACCGGATAAAGGGTAGGCGACGTTGTGGTAGGTGTGGTTCACCTTGGTGTAAAGAACCCGGTGGTTAGCCTAGTACCGAAAAAAGAGTAGGCGACGTTGTGAAGGCTTCTCCGCCATAAGGAGTTGGTGTCGTGTAGTGATTACGAATCTCGAGTAGGTGACTCGAGGAGTGGAGTAGGGCAAGGAAGGTGTCCTTGTAGCCGAACCACTATAAATACTCGTGTCGTGGTTATGTGCTTCTTACTCTTTATCTTTCATTACACTTTTATATATCAATCTATCAACGTCCAACATACACACATAAATAGATTGACATAAGTCGATCTAAATATTTTAAAACGAAGTTTTAATTGGTAAAACTATTCAACCCCCTCTTCTAGTTTTCCACAATTGGTATTAGAGCTTCGTTACCAAGTTTCTTATAGTATGTTGTACTTTAAAAACTTGATACGATCCGTGTATGTTTGGAAACTACAAAGAAGGAAATATTTTAAAACATTTTTTCCTTTCATGTTGGACATTGATAGATTTTTCTAACATATTTGTTTCAAGAAATCTTCATGCTAGGATCTCTCCAAAACTTTCACTTCTATTCAAAGAATAATGAAGTCAACCTTCAAGAAAGGATCTAAAAGTAATCACAACCTACTTACTCTAAGTACAATTGATTACTTTAAGAGCTCATGAAGTATTTTTGGTATTATGTCTTCATAAACCAAACCAAGAGCATAGAGGTATGTGTACTTTTCATTAGCTAGCTTACATGATTATGTTGATATCATAGTTCCTTTTTGTTTAATAATTGCTAGTCTCTTAAGAGCCTCTCTTTCGTCACTTTCCCGACTTACTCATCATCGGGAATAGTATTCCTCTTGATTTCGTCAAACTAACGTCGTCGTCACAAATGGATCCTTGATAATTAACTTATCAAATCCCGTCGACCAAAACATCTTTTCATTTGAAACCTCAAAACTATTTTTTCCATAAGCTAAGTTATAGCCTACTACAAAAATAATGCCAAACATCCTTTTTCTCGTCCCACGAGGCGGATCCTCTAGTTGTACTAGCCGGATCCTAAATACAAGGATCCGGGAACCGTGGGACGAAAACGACTATACGCTTTGAAAACCATTATCGATCATTTTCCTCTCCCCACAAAACACAAAAACGACTCAAGAACTGATTTCATCCTCATAGGACTCCATTTCATCAAGTACTCTTTTCTAGAACACCATTATAAGTAATTACACTAACATGTTCTAATTTTCATCATCCTCATCCTAGGGTTTATGGTTTCTCAATTTCTAATCAATTAATATAATTAGGGTTTTCAAAATAAATCATTAAAAAGGGCTTTCACTCAACTAAGATTACATTGTGTTCACAACATTGTTAATACAAATCAAAACCATAAACCCATCTAAACGAATTTTGCCTAATTGGAATATTTGTGTTTCTAGGACCAACCATGCCTAAAACCACTCAACAAGACCACCATGATACCGTCCATTATCTCACCCATTACTATCGAAAAGAGGGGTTGTCAAAAACCGACCGCAAAGTCTTTAAAAGACTTGAAAAACGACTTATCCACGAAGGTCGTGTAGTCAAGGAATGTTTCCTTGAAGATACCGACATTCGTCAAGTCTTCCCGGCAATCAATTTTGATTGTCTTCTTGACATTGATGAACAAATTTGTCCGGTTTTTATCTTTGAATTCTACAAAAGCATTAGGATCATTCGAAACACCGATGATAGCATTTTAATCGCCTTCATCATCAATAAACAAAACTTCGCTCTACCTCTCAACACATTTGCTCAAATTCTTCGCATTCCTTGTGAAGGAATTTGTATGTACTCCCAAGATTGGGCAATTGCCGCTCAAAACCTTGCACTTGATCCTAAACCTATCTACAATACTCCTCTTGATGAACCCGAAACCGTTCGTGACACCATCTTCAAAATTAGAGCCGACCAATCCCGTCTCAACCGAAACAAAAAGCTCATTCACCGTGATCCCTTTTAAATGGAACTTTTTGAAATGCACCCCATTTTTAGAAAATGGGAAGAAATCCTTAGGGAAAACGTCATTAGCCTAGTTGGTAACAAGGATCATCCAAATGCATGTCTCGTGCAAATGATTTATTGTCTTATCCACCAAAAGCCATTTAATCTCGCCTATTACATGGTGAAGAGAATGGCTGGGGTATTCAAAGTTACATGGTACTTCCATATGGTATGCTCCTAACACGACTTTGTAAGTATGTTAGTGCATTGCAACCATCTCCTATCAACGATGATCATTTCCTTTCCGATCACGTCATGGTACCTCTTACCAAACAACCTCCTAAACGGTTCACGATCAATGGAAGAAAACCTAAAGCTCTCTCGGATTCCTCGGATGGTGAAGTAGAAGAAGATGAAGAAAAAGAAGATGCCGACCCCATAGCTAACATCGAATTGGAACCCTTTAATTACTATCGACAACTTCCAACTATTCCAAACGAGACCGCGAAATTCAAACAATTGAGGGGTATGATTCAAAACCTAGCTTATCACTTCACAAAGTCGGGAAAGAGGAAAAGAAATGATTGACGAAAGAGACTATAGGACTATGTTTAATTTGAGACATTTGATTAATATGTGAATGACTATGTTTTAGCACTCTTGTTTGTGTTAACTTGGATATTGTTATTCTACCATTATCTATGAGATGTTTTATGTGATGACATGTTTATATCGTTGTTTAGTTTAATGGCTATTAGTGTATATTGCTAGGTGCAAAATCTGCACTTGATTCTGTGATGGTTCTGATCTGCAGATGCCGGATCCCTAGGATTAGCCTAGACGGATCCCTCCCTTGAGGGAACCGTGGGATCCGTGACAACAGATCAGCAATGCAGATTCCCATACATCTAAATAGTTTACTAGATCACTTCACACTAGCTAAACATAAGATTTTAGAACCCAACTAAGTTTTTTTCAAGCATGAGAAAGCTTCAAACTCACCCATAGCTTACATAAGATCTAATTCAAAGTGCTTTTGATTTATCAACTCATCAAAAATCACCATATTTCCGCTCCAATACCCACACATTGCTTTTCACAGCTCAAAACACCTAGGTGGATATATTGATCAATTTTAGGAAATTGTTTCTAGCCATCCTTATCTCAAAACTGGTCAAAAACTAGTTTTTTCAATTCTTTTGATTTTTGAGGATTTTTAAAACTCCATCTCAAGTTTACATCTGATCTCTAGGATCATTTATTATAACTTGACACCATCAAAATTCTTAGTGTCATCCTTGAACATCCATTGGTGATCACAAGGTGTAACACCCCCGAAAATCTTAATGACAGCGGAAGACTAATTCGGGTGTTACTTGAACGGAGATCATAGTCAATAATTATAGAAAACGACTCGAAAGAGACGTTTTATTAAAATAGTTATCATTCATCGAAAACTCATTGTTTGTTACAAAATATTGCAAATAGATCAAGTGTTTTTCCCAAAAGAAAGATCATGAGTTTGAAAGAAATGATAACTTTTATGTTAAACACCACCGATAAGCCTTGCCATGCCCGTTCCGCACCTTGGTCATAATCTTCACCGACACCGAGATAACATGCTTAAAAAGGTCAACAAAATGTTGAGTGAAATCCATAGGTTTAAAATAAGTTGAACACAAGTATAAGATCATGATCATTGTAAACTAACAATATCATAATGAAAATATCACAGATTATTATGCGCTAAGCTCATGAAACCAAAACTCAACCGCATACACGAATTACCGATGTACGTAAATATGCCCCAAAGGAGGTAATAGCCAATTACCTAAAGAAATTCGATATGGTGCGCCCGGTTATTTCTCTATAACCGAAACGGGTTCGTTATTCCCCATAGTACTATTCACGATATCTACGCTCACTCGCGGTGACTAATGGTTCATGATCGGGGACTTGTGGCTAACAACTTAGGCAATACCAATAATCAAGAAGATCAAGCATTTATGAAAACCCTTGTGTTCTAGTTTAGAGCATGTATCTCCTCGCGGGTTTATAAAAACAAAGTAAAAGCGAGGCTATGAACTCACCTTGATAATAATGCACACGCACAAATAGATCAAGCAAAATGTAGCGGAGGTTCCAACTCGAAACCTAAAATGATGAGATGGCGAGTCTCAGTAAATGAGCATTTTGGTTCGCGACCAAAATAATAGAGCATTGAATATTCTTATTCAATAGATCATTGGATTGTCCAATCCAATAGTGTGCGATCGTGATTAACGTTTTAAGTTAATTTACATGCTACATTGCCTTGATTAATGATTCTCACTTACGCATAAGTGAAATGTTTCCCCCGTTGTGATCTTAATAGATTTGTTGAGTATTTTTAACGTGTTTGAATAAATTCCCCGTGTGTTTTATCGGATTTGATATATATATATAATTATAATCTTATAATATATAGACAAGCGTTCAAATGAGAAGTCTATTTTTTGTGAGAACGCGAGAAGTGATCCTAGCCCTCCATTTTATCCCCTTCTTTTTTCATCTAATGGCTATAATCAATCCCAATATTTACACGAAAACTATACGAATATCAAGTGTTTTCATTCTTTTACTTTTATGTCTACTATATAAATAAAAAAAACACACACATCACTTTTGTAGTGTGAAACAAGCAAAATTCTCTCAAATTACAACCGATTCATCACTGTCACCCTGTTCACCACCATAGGTCCATAGTCTTCACCACCGTTCACCCGTTCACCACCATTCACCGCAGTCATCCACCAACTTCCACCACAATCATCACCAATCACCACTGTCAACCTCAATCATCGCCAATCACCACCATCAACATCAATCATCACCGATCGCCATCATCAACTACAATCATCACTGTTCACCACCGTACACCGCCGTAATAATCATTGATCACCACCATCCGCCGTTTATACAAAGGTATTAAGTACGTCTAAATTAAGCTTTTGATTCATATATTTTAATTCTATTGAATGATTATAGATTAATTCTTTCTTGTGTTTTATGTGTTTGATTTTAGTTATTAGTTATGTTCATGACTAATTTAGATGATTACGTAAACTTGATGAAAAAAATATAAGTTGAACATGTCTTTTGTTGATGGCTATTCAATGTACACTACATGTTCGATGAAATGCTAGTTGTTTTCACATATGAATATAGGTTGATGTTTTCACATATGCTAGTTGCTTATAACTCGAATTGTGTTGATGGATTGAAATAAGGTATTGAGATATGAGAGGTTTTAAATAAGGTATCAAATACCGTCACATGTGAAGAAATAAGGTATATGGGGGCGCGTTCAGATTTTCACATGTGACCATATTGTTAAATAGCGTATAAGGTTCAATCCCACAAATCCACTTACTTGTATATTAGGTTTTTCATGAGATGTATAGTTTTTCAACACATGTGAAATTAAATAGCGTGTGAGGTTCAAGCTTTTTGATGTGATGTATAGTTTTTCTGCACATGTGAAATTAAATAGCGTGTGAGGTTCAAGCTTTTTGATGTGATGTATAGTTTTTATGCACATGTGAAGTTAAATAGCGTGTGAGGTTCAAGCTTTTTGATAAGATGTATAGTTTTTCTGCACATGTGAAATTAAATAGCATGTGAGGTTCAAGCTTTTTGGTGAGATGTATAGCTATTCTGCACATGTGATATTAAATAGCGTGTGAGGTTCAAGCTTTTTGGTGAGATGTATAGCTATTCTGCACATGTGAAACTAAATAGCTTGTGAGGTTCAAGCTTTTTGGTGAGATGTATAGCTATTCTGCACATGTGAAATTAAATAGCGTGTGAGGTTCAAGCTTTTTGATGAGATGTATAGTTTTTTTGCACATGTGAAATTAAATAGCGGGTGAGGTTCAAGTCTGTCAAATCCACTTACTTTAATATTAGGTTTTCGATGAGATGTATAGTTATTCTGCACATTTGAAATTAAATAGTGTGTGAGGTTCAAGCCTATCAAATCCACTTACTTTTATATTAGGTTTTCGATGAGATGTATAGTTTTTCTACACATGTGAAATTAAATAGTGTGTGAGGTTTAAGCCTATCAAATCGACTTGTATATTAGGTTTTCGATGAGATGTATAGTTTTTCTGCGCATGTGAAATTAAATAGCGTGTGGGGTTCAAGCTTCTCAAATCTACTTACATGTATATTAGGTTTTTGATGAGACGTATAGTTTTTCTGCACATGTGAAATTAAATAGTGTGAGGTTCAAACCTGTCAAATCCACTTACTTGTATATTAGGTTTTTGATGAGATGTATAGTTTTTTTGCACATGTGAAAAATATTGTGAGGTTTAAGCCTGTCAAATCCATTTACTTATATATTAGGTTTTTGATGAGATGTATTGTTTTTCAGCATATTAGGTTTTTGATGAGATGGAATTATTTATCAAGGAATGAAGTTTTGATGTTATTATCAGATTTTTTGATTGCCTAAGTATAGTAAGAGTATCTTCGCTAGTGAAAAAATTAGCAAAGAATGAAGTTTTTATGTTATTAGCATACTTTTTGCTTCTTATAATTTAGATCTGGTTAATTTTGTTGATTAATGTGTGATTATGAACCGGTAGTTTAAGTTCATCATTTGGTTTTGATTGTTATCTCATTTTAAATGTAATAGTTGATTTCAATTGTTGACTTACTCGCCACGAGTACTATATTGAGCTTGATTTGCGTGGTGTTTGTGGATCAATGATTAGTTATGTGTCTTTCTATTTTAGTCAATATGCAGTAGCTACTGGATCAGTGATCAATGTTATTATTAGAGCTTAAAATTGTGGAAATAATTGTTTCAGTTTGTTAAAGATCGTGTGTCTTTGGCATTTATGTCTATTTTTCAGTGAAATGCAGAAGCTAACTAATCTATTAGATTTCGGTTTCAATATGTTATTGTGTTTGTTAAGCATTCTTTAGATCTGTAAATATATTAAATGTTGTTTAGCAGTTATGTATTGTGTGGTTTTGTTACTTTTAAAGTAAGATTTATTTGCGTTTAGCGTGTAGATTTTGAGTTAGAGTTTTGATTTGTTTATGTTTGTATAGATTTTGGATGGCTACTTACACGCCAAAGAACATCTTGATCACCAGGGCTGCTGGCTTCATTGCCTCCCATTTCGCTAAACGCCTCATCAGAAGCTACCCTGATTACAAGATTATCATCCTTGACAAGCTTGATTATTGTTCCATTCTTAAGAACCTTAACCCCTCTAGATTATCTCCTAACTTTAAGTTTGTTAAGGGTGATATCAGGAGTGCTGATCTAGTCAACTACCTTCTGATCACGGATTCTATTGATACTATTATGCACTTTGCTGCACAGACTCATGTTGATAATTCACTTTGCTGTATATCATTGTATCTTGGTATTCCATCGACTAGTCCTTGGTTTGCTATTGCTAATATTGTTGTTGGCTATGGTTTAGTTACTTGCGTGATAACGCCTCTGGCTTATTAAATTTATGATAATAGATGGAGTTTTGTTCGTTGAGATCTGAAATTTGGTGCAAAAAGTTATTTGGATATTACTAAAGCAACATGTATTAAAGGTATCAAAGAAAACTTAAGTTCGACATGTGATTTGCAATAAAACTTAGTATAAGATAACTTCGTTTTGGTTTTGGTGCGAGTTCGGGCCGATCACATTTCTTGCCTACATGAGTTGGTTCTTTATCCCATTTCTTCTTATATCAGCTATTTGAGGTATTAACTCACCTTAAGTTATCATGAGTATGTATATTATTGCCATTATTCAATAAACACCACAATCGCTAATGGTGTGCAAGATTCGTTAATGTAGGACCTGTAATAACTAGTCTATCCACCATCTTTGAGTTAATCTGACAATGTGAATCCACCGTCTTTGAGTTAATCGGACAATGTGATTAACATAATCATGCAATAAAAATAATTATGAATATATAGGTTTGCTTGTGACATCATTTAGACAATCTACCATGTGATTTTGGACACTCATATATATTAAATTATTCTTTCATTAATGCTCTTTCTTAGGATTCTAAATTGAAAATCATGTGTTGCTAGTCACGGTCCTTCTCATGTATTCGTGAATCAATGTTAAAATGTTTAGGAAATCAACCATTTACACTTGTTACGAGTCCGGTTGGTGGGAAGGTGTTGCTCTGTCAATCCATATGTTCTTGTTGTAATTGAGTTATTACGTACCCACTTAATCATGGATTCATTTGGATCAAGAGGTGGCTAATTTAGTTTCATGTAAATGAATTATATATTCTCCTTATATACATTAAACAACCTTCTTTCTATGCATAATTTGCACCCCTAGGTTTAGAGTCTGCGATACTAGCAGTGAACGCAGTGGCAAAATTAGTTTATATGATTTCATCAAAATTGCTGAGTTGAGGAAAGATAAGAAATATAGCTAAGGAGCTGCAACGGACTGTTTAGGGATTTAAGCAAAAACTGTAGTTTTAACTATTGAAGTACGGGTAATTGGCGAAATGGGATTTAAGCAAAAACAGTAGTTTTAACTATTGAAGTACGGGGTTAGTTCAGGATGTGTAGGGTCAGCATAAGCTGTGAACTGGATTTTTTCTTTTAAAGTTTGGGCAGTTGGGCATGCAAAAACCTATTTTACCATATTGAAAACAGTTTAGGAGGCTGAATGCATCAGAATACGCATAAGCAAACTTTTGACCTGTTTTTTTTACCCTGTTTTGTCTATTTACCTCATTGTAACACATGCTTGTTTTGCTGTACAAATTTGAAACTATTTTTCTGATCTTCAACACTGAACTAATTTTGTTTTGATTTGATTATTGCAATATTGTTAAGGACTTTCAAAGATCTGATGGAAAAGAGATGATTATACATATTGCATCAGAAGAGTCTGGTCTTTTGGCAGTCACTGTTACAATTGGTCCCGGCTTAGCCTATGGCTGCAAGGTACATATAATTTTTCCTAACTGCTGTTGTCATTTGAGTACTTGAATATAGTAAATTAGAATTGTATGCGTAAATAATTAACTTTGGGAAACTCTCAACTACTGATATGTTCTCCTCATAGTTGATGATCTCGGTTTTATTTGTGTATAACTTGATGACCGGATTCCGAGTCAATCAATAAACAAAATGTAATATATTAACTTATTAGTTAAATAAACTCCGACAGAGTAATCTCTGTGACTTAACCACCAATGATTTGACACACATGTCCGAGAATATATAGTCCTATTCTTTTTAATTTAGTGACTTTTATGTCTCTTATTTGTCTATACAGAAAGTGTTTTGGCGTGGTGCTGTGGAGGAACTTTTGTGGTTCATCAGTGGGTCAACAAGTAAGAAGGTAATCTGTTTAACAATTCTCATGGGCACATAAACAGTGAAGTAATAGTGCTTTCTAAATTAATAAGAAACATTTGAAGAGTTAATCTTTACATTGTCTATTTAACTTTTGCATCATATTGCACTTGCTGTACGTGGACATCGTGTAATGGTTATCTCTCCAAGATACATGCATGGTGGCCCTTCTGATGAAAACATTGCTGGAATTACCGATATTGATTGCCGAACTAAGGTTTATTGCTCTGGTGCGGTCTAGGATGTTGATTTCTATCATGAGTACAGAGAAGGTGTTGACTGGGTATGACTAATCACAAGGCGTTATTCATAGATATCTCAAGCCTAGAAAAATACTTATAAATGAGAATTTCCAGCTTAAAATTGCGGATTTTGGCATCGGTTGTGAAGAGGCATATTGCGGTATCTTGGCGGATGATCCGGAACATATCGGTAGATGGCACGAAATGATTAAAAAGAAATGATTATAAAAAGACGTGTACATAAGGTTGATCTATATGGGTTTGGACTCATCTTGTGGTGGAGATGGTCATATTGAGGACTATACCATATAAAGATATGACTCTAAAACAATTCAATGGGATGCATTTGTTATGTTCATAAGGTATATCTCCGTGTTTTCTTAAAGATTTCGTTGTCATTTTTTTGGTTTTCTTTGCTTGTTGATATGCATTTTAATAGTGATCATGTCATATTGAGTAATCGTCATCGGAAGAAGGTCAACTAATTAGTGTCCTCTCCATTCTTGAGTGGAAGGCCACGAGAGAAACTCGATGCTTCTAGAAAGATGGTAACATGCACACACTCTAAAAGGCTACAAGGTTTGTTTTTTCCATGATACTAAAATGGTTTTTATCACAATTTTAGATTGAAAAAAAGTTCATTGTTCTTATAATATATGATACCATAATGCCCATTGGAAAAATACGTACAAAATTATTTTATAGCAAGAATGCTCATTTTTGTTTCTATTCTCATAATCTTATTCAGTCTATTTCGCAATTTTGTATCTGTGGTTTATATTTGTTCAATTTTAGTACTAACTTGATTCATGTTCATTTTATATTTCGCGCTAACTTATTTAACCCACCCACCCACTCATCTAGCAAATTACTACTAAAGTCTTAGTGGTGTTATTGATACAGATCATGAATTGATAGAGCTTGCGACACCTATTAATTCCACTTTAGGTAAACCAGAACCAAATACTTGAGCATAGCAAGATGGGTCAGCAGTTTTGTAGGTCTTTGGATCGGCCTCGCTATGGGATTTGGATTTGCAGCCGGTACTACTGATGGACCAGGGTCTTTTGACTTTAGGTAAGGAGACAACACTGTAAGTGAAAAATCATGATGTGGATATTTACGTAGTGGTGGTGACTTTATGGATTAGCATATGAAAGCGTTGTTTTGGTTTAGATTTTTTCACGGTCAAATGGGTCGTATGCTCAACTAGGTAAAAATCAAACTAAAATGATTTCTAATTTATATAGGTAAATGGATCATTGTGGACAATTTCATTAATGAGTCGATTGTTGGTTACACAACTGTGAACTTAAGCAATTGGCGGGAAATTGTTGATATTTGCTGTTTTTCTTTTGAAATTTTATGATGCACAAGATGCAAAGATTTTTATATTTTGAACTTTTATGACATATTTCTGCAAGTGTGACTATAGTATGCAAACACCGACACTCATTTTGTTGCTCTTTTAACCATGAAGTTGCAGTTTAAATTTATCTCGGTAAACAATTTAGTTAGAAGGTTTTGTAGGACTACAATAAAGACGTAAGATGAACTAACATCGACTAAAGGTTTATTTCGGCAATCAATATACAAGTACGTTATTCTTAATGCACTCCGTGTTCTCAGATTGATATTATGAAATAGACTCCGTCATCCAAATGTACTACACTACTACTTTATACAAGGTATTCCCTTTTATATTCGTGGGGATATTTAGTGAATTATAACAGCCCCCATAGCCCAAATATTTAAGCTAGCCCATATGAAACAACACCCATAGCCCAGATATTTAAGGCTAAATCATACGTGTGTATGTATTGTTTCCAGGTCATTGCCCTAATAATATTTAAGCTAATACACACGCACCCATAGCCCAGATATTTAAGGTAGCCCAGATAATAGGCTAAACCAAACAACCCCCATAGCTCAAAATTTACATAAATCAAGTGTTTAGTCTTACATGTGATGCTAGGAGTCGATCGCCTTGACATGATCAAAGGAATTCCACAAAAGCTTCTAGCATTTGAAAAGTTTCTTGAAGACAATCCAAATTGGCACGATAGAGTAGTTTTGCTTCAGATTGCTGTGCCAACAAGAACAGAAGTCCCCGAGTGTATACTTGACTATATTGACTGATTTATTGCTCTGTTGGTTTATTGAATTATTGAACATGACCTCATGAGTATGTTATGTTTATTTGACAGATCAAAAGCTTACGTGTCAAGTTCATAAAATTGTTGGACGGATTAATGAAAAATTTGGGACACTCAACCATCCGAATTCATCATCTGGTGCTCTCATTGATTCAAGCGAGTACAAATCTAAGTATAAATCTTCCTTTTCAAGATTTTGTTTAAAGAGCCTAACTTTCTTATGGCATTCTACACGATCGATCGCTTAACTTTCATGCCTTATGTGCACTCTATGCCATTCTACCGTATAGTCTTGAACTCTTGATCTTCAATGTTATGTTATATAATTGTCTTTGCATAACACTTGGTATTCTTTACTCCTGTGAGACAGATGTGGCACTCATTACATCTTTAAGGGACGGAATGAATCTTGTGAGCTATGAATTTGTGGCCTACCAAGCTTCAAAGAAAGGTGTTTTGAATCTGAGTGAGGTACTAACTCATTATCATTATTCTCTCTTATTCTTCTTTTTCGGCTGTTTAGTATGTAAGCATTTTCTATGTTACATTTACATAGTGTGCATCACCGACCACCACTATGTTCGCCACTGTCCACAGCCACAATCATCACCGATCACCACCATGTTCCATCGATTATCATCTTCATCATCATCTGTAAGTGTTAATTAAGCTTTTGATTCATCATTTCTTTCGATTCAATGATTGTAGATAAATCAATTTTTGTGTTCTATATATTTCGTAATTAGTTATATATTTTAGAAACTGGAGATGAAATTGAAGATGTAGATCTAGATGAATGTGTTTTTCGAGATTTAATATTTAATTTTCACATGTGAGCAAGTTGTTTGAATTTAATTTTCACATGTGAGCAAGTTGTTCGAAATCAATTTTCAAGGCGACTTAAGTTTATTCTAATGTTTGATCTAGATAAAAAAAAATGTGCTTTATATGTTTTATGTTAGCTTGAAAGTTAGATGATATATGTTTGATCTAGATAAAAAAAAACGATAAGTAATTTAGATGATTATGTTAACTTGATGAAGAAAATGAAAGTTGAACTTGTCTTTTTCTCGTTGTTTGTCAACGCACACCAGGTGTTCGCTGAAATGTTAGTTGTCTTCACATGTGAAGATAGGTTGATCTTCACATGTGAAGATAGGTATGTGAAGATAGGTTGATCTTCACATGTGAAGACAGGTTGATCTTCACATGTGAAGACAGGTTGATCTTCACATGTGAAGACAGGTATGTGAAGATAGGTTGATCTTCACATGTGAAGATAGGTTGATCTTCACATGTGAAGATAGGTTGATCTTCACATGTGAAAATGAGGTGTGCTGAGCAATGATAAAGCAGCTTGATTGGACTTTACATTTTCAGTAAGAACCGCGAGGCTAACCTAGTATGTAGGCTGGAAATTGTTTCTCATGGTTTGTTTTCACAGATGAAAAAAATAGTATTGTCACGTGAAAATAGTTTCTCAACTAAGTTTGATTCTTGTTATGGCATTCTAGTGGTTTGTGAAGATCTTACATATGATTTTAAGGTAATCACTTAGAAGTTAGAATGATAAACAAATCGCATGTGAAAATTATGTAAACAAGTTCTTCCTTGTTCTCAAGTTAGTTAACATTCTCAAAGGCTTAGAATGTGCTAGAATTTTTGCGTTTGTTGAATGAATCATCGGTGTTCTTGATAAAAATTAACTATAATGGTGAATAACCACCTTAATCCTCAAATAACCAAATATCTTTGATGTTTAATTGTTGTATTGTCGCTACATCAGCTGAGGCAAATAATTCAGGAGGTTTTTTAAGCAAAGATATACCTGATGGGAACTATGCTATCATGCTCAGTTGTAATTTCGGCTTTAAGTGATTTAATCGAGATGTGGCCTATGAAAATTCGGGTGTTGGGTAGCTCATTGTGTTGGGAAGGTTCCTGAACCAAACATCATATATGGTCATCATGATTCACTGTGCCTTGAACATATTCCCCATTATGCACTATCATCTAGCACCACAGTTGATAATTTCTGGCACTGTGTATCTTATTTCGTAGTACATTTTCTAAAACCTGGTTACTGGTATAAGCTACATGAAACATTTCGCAAACCTTATTTCGTAGTATATTTTCGTGATTGAACAACTACAAGCTACAACAAGTTATATTATGTGTTTTAGGTGGCCCGTAATATCAATGAATCTTAATTAGTATCAATACTTATTTAGTGATATTTGACCTTATTGTAATAATTGGATTATTATTGAAACAATATAATTCTGATAATCATATTTGACACGTTGGTTATTTTTGTAATGAAGTTCATGACTTTCGTGCGAGAAAGTATTTCGTGTCAACCAACCCGTTACGACACTGCATAAAATGAGTGGGTTTGACCGTTATCGCCTCCCGACCAGTGATTTTTCACCTCTAATTTCTTTCTTTTATCCCATACGAGGAGGAAGCTCCCACACTCGCATTACTTTGTTGTTGCTCCCAAGTCTTTGTAATTCATCATAGAGTCTATCCACCCTACGCTTTGGAGCAAGGTTTATTTCAAACGTTGTGATTATATTCATCTATATTTGCAAATGAAGAGAATGAATTGGCTGCTCAACTTTTAATATCTGGCAGAGCTAAGCATATAAAGGCATCATTGCGTGTTAGTTGCAAGGAAGACATGAGTGACAAGAACCATGAGACATCATTATCTCCTAATGATATGAAGCTGAAAGTTGTTGACCCGCACCAAAGAACCCTAAAAAAGGTTTGGGATTAATTACTGATCTTTATATCGTTTTAAGTAATGTGTTACCAAGCTGCACATGGATTTGTGCGTTAAAAGAGAAGTGGATCTGAGACGTTAATCGATTGAGGAAGAGTTTTTGTGGATGGACTTTATCCGATCCCGTTTAAGTGAAGAGGTGAAGTCAAACCATGAAGGTGTTTATGGCTCCGAAACAATATCCGCATGGAAGGAAGCATCAAACAAGCTTGTCGAGACTATTCTTGAGGTAAGTAGTTTTGAATTTATGTCATGTATACTTGTGAAAGTACCTCTTTGATATACAAAAGTCAAAAATAGACTCGCTTTTATGGAATTTAGATCGAAAAGCAAAATGTAAGCTATTGTGTGTATAATCAAATATAGTGAAAAGAAAACAAAATACCAAGAATTCTAAGCGAAACGACTATTTAGATAACACGCGGTTTGATTCTTTAAACACTAAAAGACAAAATCTTCTATATAGTATTGCTAAATTTGGTAAAAGACAACATAGAATTGTAATATTGACTTTTGTTTCGGGATGGCTATAGCTAGAGAAAGACATCGGACTTTGAAGGATGAGTGTCAAGTGATGAAGGTGGAGTATGATAGAATGAAAAATGTTTACCAGGTTTTTGAAGGCCAAGTTAAGAAAAGCATACGCTCATTTGCTCATGGGATGGGGGTCTGGTTATTGGGTTTCATGTGCTTCTTTTTGTGTATGACAGTTTTTCTATATTGTAATTCATGTAAAATCTAACTGACACTTAAGAAACTGAACCTTGATATCACCACCTTTAAATGGTATCAGTGAATAAGTGATACGTATTGATAAATATTTTCCCATAGCAGTTACTGACATTAGCCATGCGGCTTAATGAACTTGTGTGTTTTGTGTACGCACATACCACATGCTCGCAGTTTGAGAAATATGCAAGTATATGTGCTTATGAGATGAAATCTAGATTGAATGTATTGTTTATAATGCACATGTGCTTATGAGGTGAAATCTATATCCAATGAACGGATGAATATTTAAGATGCAACCTTTGATGTTTCACACGTCGATTAACAGACTCAGTAATTGGATGAGGAAAAAGAGTGGTCAATTATCATTTGGTGCAAAAGATCTCATTTACCAATTTCAAAATTTGAAGCCTGAAATGTGCATAAACATAGATGAGAATAGAGATAAGCGAGTGTTCCATCATTTTCGGGTTTTTACGTAGCAGAGACTTCAAATTGGCACAAAAATGAACACCAAAGTAATGCGGCAATCTAAATGAATGCTATGAGGTATAAGATGCATCACAACTTAAAAGTATGCTCATGATCAAGTACATGCTTCGAGAAACAGAATCAATCACCACAAATACATCAACAAATAACAAGAAATCTTAACCAGATCCAAATCTCAAATTTCATTACCAAAAAAAATGGATGTTAACAACAAATTTTTCAGTCATAGGAAGTACGCAAAAAGGAACTAAAGATTTACTAGAAAACACGATATTGAGAACATTGGAAATAGAGCATTGAGATAAATTCATGGAAAGAATAAATGGTGATCTTAGTTTCTGAATCCCCTGGCTGTTTCTTCTACCTTTGGCCTTCTCAAACTTCCTTCCCTTTGATCTCACATATGGCTTAGTGTGGCTGTGTGGTACACCAGGAGCCTTACCAAAGTGCCTCACTGCTTCACGACAATTCTTTGGGCCTCTAAGAAGAATCAACCAAGCAACAAACGTAAACACATTAAAAAACTAGTGTTGTTAGCTCACCCAATCTAACACAAAGCTTCCACAAAAGTTAGCTACAAAACATATAAAAAAAATCGGGATCTGTGCTTAACATTGTCAACAATATGGAGGGCATACAAGAGGATGCAACACAAACAATCCATGCATAAATATATCAAATAGTTCGAACAAATATAAGTTGCCGAAATAGGTATGAATTCAATTCAAAAAGTTGCAACTAACAGTTATACTCACTCTTAAGATATTTTACATGGCACTTGGAACCATCACACTCAAAAAGACCAATGACGCATATTTTATCAATTGGCTGAGAATGTTATACGGTCCACGGGAAAAACTGTTACAAGTTAGCAACACCGTGTAATTTCCTAATGGAGCTATAAAAATCAGTTGAGATACAATAAACGTGACTTTCTTCCACGAAAGCTAGCAACCGTGTCCAACCACATTCTCAACCAGTGGCAAAAAGTACAGCGTCTCCTGTAGTAACTTTTATGCCATCCTTTGTTTTCACCAGCTGTAACATATGCATTTAATTCACATCGAAAGTAAGACTCTATCACGTATTAACGGCAAAATCATTGATTAGTGATACAAAAATAGAACTGTGTCAAATTAGTCGTGGGTGCAAGATTATGCCTCGCCTCGAGATTTCTAGCTACGAGCTCTCATTTCATCATCAAAGCCCTGCGACCGATAATTTAAGCGATCAAGATTATTGAAGCATGTCGATTTGATAGAAGTCTAATGATCATATAGTAGAAGATTGTAGGGATGGATAAACAAAACTTCTAATTTACCTCAATGGAAGTTCCCTTCTGAAACATAGATTTATGGTAGAACCAGGGGCGGAACTACATATGGAGTATGGGGGGCGGTGCCCTCCATGATTCGCCAAAAAAAATCAGATTTTAGTGTAAGAAATTTTTTTTGGGACCTTTTTATTAAAGTGCACCCCTCCACAAAATCAATTGCCCCCCACCTTGAAGCCAAACAATGTAAAAAACTTATATCTCTATCTTTTTTTTTGTGTGCACAACGAATTTTGTCAACAAAAAAAAAATTGCCCCCCGTCCTCAACTTACCTGGGTCCGCCAGTAGAACCCATCCCACACCAAATCGAAGCGGACTCAATGACAATATACCGATTACCTATAAGAATTAGTGATCTTGCGAGGTACGCTAAATTAAGACGATGGGACTTATATGATGAAAATGTCAACATACCTCCCCAAGTATGACAACGCTTTGGTAACTCATCCAAGCTTAAAGCTTCATCCGAGGTTATGCCTAACTCCTAAATTGACCCACACAAACAATAATAAGTAGAGTATTATACAAAGTTACAAAAATCATTGGATATTCAAGGATCAAGTTATAATTGACAGAGGTCATTAACTAAAAAATAATTGTTAACTAAGTGACGGTTCTTAACTTCACATCGGAAGTAAAAAAAAAAAAAAAAACTACTTTAAGAGTGCTACCATCCGTGAATATATGGTCGTTGTGCCTGCTACGGTTGCAATTAGTATATGCTTTGGTGTATAGGATAGTTTAGTGCCATCTAATCAGTATCACCTCCAACTTCATTAGGGCCGACAATCCTCCCTCCTTCAAACAGTTTGACTCCTGCATTTGAAAGTAGGCGCTTGTATACCCCATTTAGCCACACTATTTCCTCGATCGCATTAACAAATATATGATGATGAACAATTACTATCCTAGTAGTTACACTTCAAAATATCCAACTTGTAAAGAAGATGATTTAACACCGATATTTGCATATGTGATAATACTACCGCTCTAGTAATTTTCCATATACTACTATAATTTTCCAAATTTGTAAACTAATAAGCTCATCAGCTCATTTTTATTGGCTTATAAGCTTACAAGCTAATGAGCTTTCTAAGCTCATAGGCTTAAGTAGACAACCTTATAAGCTCACAAAAATGAGCTTACAAGCTTATCAAATTTCAAAAAGCTGATAAGCCCATCAAATAAGCTTAGACAAAAAAAACCCCCTAAAACACAATATCCAAAACATTAGTATTACCTTGGCATACATGTAACGAACCAAGTGAGACAAAGAAATAGGAGGCTTGTTAACTTGCTCATAAACAACCTCTTCAATATCACTGCATTGAACTTACTTCCTGTCCTCCTTAGTCCTTGCCAAAACCTATACAATTGTAAAAAAAAAGTATATAAACCTTACATCACAACAAACAGACTTTTATAAGCAAAAAGTAATTAAAAAATCTTATCCTTTCTCTTTTCGCTTATTTTGAGCAAAATTGTTTCTTGATTCTCGCTTATTATTTTCAAGTAAAACATCCGATTCTAATCAAGATTTAGTTTTCTTGATATTAAAACAAATTTAATATGAAAATATTATTTATATGCAAATTTAATAGCCATTTCTAGAAGTACTTAAGGGTGTTTGTTAAAGATTATTTGTGAGCTTATTTGATTTGCACCAGTTTCTTAAGTCTCAAAATAAGCCATAAAATTTAAGCTTATAAAACATAATCCCAAATCGATTAAGGTCGACAAATAAAGTTAAACAAACAACCCATAAATGTTGATACCTTGACGAGGATTTTAGGTAGATGTCATCGATCGAGGAAGACCAAAGCACAATCCTGCGAAAATCTTCACGTGTGAAGATATTCTTACAAAACATAAATAATAAATGCGTAAAACAAACAATAACTCCTATTTTTGCAACTCTAGTATAACATAACACGAGTAAGACCAAAGCATCAATCCTTGTTGAAAATCTTCACATGCGAAGATATTCTTACAAAACATAAATAATCATCTATAAAACATCAATATATCCTATGTTTGAAACTCTAGTATAAATAGAACCCGAGTAAGACCAAAGCATCAATCCTTGCATAAAATCTTCACGCGTGAAGATATTTTTACAAAACATAAATAATAATCTGTAAAACATCAATATCTCCTATTTTGCAACTCTAGCATAAATAGAACGCGAATATGACCAAAGCATCAATCATTGTTGAAAATCTTCACACAAAGATATTCTTACAAAGCTTAAATAATCATCTATAAAACACCAATGTCTCCTATTTCGCAACTCTAATATAAATAGAACTCGAGTAAGACCAAAGCATCAATTCTTTGAAAATCTTCACGTGAAAATACTCTTACAAAACTTAAGTAATCGTCTATAAAACATCAATATCTCCTATTTTGCAACTCTAGTATAAAAACACTAGAAATATCAAAAGCTTCATTCCTTGTCGAAAATTTTCACACGTGAATATATTCTTATAAAACTAAAATAATCGTCTATTAAACATCAATATCTCCTAACCGGACGCAGAACCAACGCTTAAGATTAAGATCAAAACACTAACCAAACGCTTAATTTCAACTAAAATCAAGACTAAAAGGCAACATATCTAAAAGAATCAATTACTTGGAGCATCATATAGTATCTTCACATGTGACAAGTTCTAACATTCTGATACATAAACATAAAACCCTAAAAGCAGTAAAATAAATAATTAGTTTAAAATAAGTACCATTCATCATCAAACGATTGTTAAAATTTATAATTTTTATCGATGAATCGAAAACGTCGGTTTAATCGTCAATGCCGCGATCGGCGAGAGATTAGGAAGGTCGCGATGGAGGCAGCGGAGATGATGGTGGACCGGAGATTGATGATGATTACCGTTGTGAATGGTGGTGGCGGGGTGAGCGGTGGTGAAAACTACGGCGGTCCATGGTTACGGTGAAGAACAGAATGGTGGTTACTTGAGAGAGAGTATTTGCTCATTTCACACTTAAAAATGAGGTGTGTGTGTGTGTTTTTATTTATTTATATAGTAGGATTGAAAGTAAAGGGATGATTAGTTTTAGTCTAAATATTTGAACTTATATTAGCCATAGGATCTAAAAATGAAGGGGATTAGATGGATGGCTAGGATCCCTTCTCGCGTTCTCACAAAAATAGACTTCTCATTTGAACGCTTGTCTATATATATATATATATATATATATATATATATATATATATATATATATATATATATATATATATATATATATATATATATATATATATATATATATATATATATATATATATATATATATATATATATATATATATTTGATTTCTTCTTTTAGTGCCTCGACGACAAAACAACACAACAACATAACAAATTACAAATCGGCAATTTTATTTCGACATAAAGAATAAATCTGAAGTGTACAAAATTAATTAACAACTTACTTCAAAATCCAAAATATCAAAAGTATTAATCTTACAAAATCAAGAATGGGTCGAGTGGAATGATGAACCGAACACAACAACTTCAATTGCACACGAACTAGGATGAATTTGAACAAATTGAAGCTTGATTTGGGCTCTTTAGACCTTGAATAACAAAACCCCCATGGTAATTTCGAAAAGCCCTTTGATCAACAAAACCCTAATTTTTGATTATGAGAGATGTGTTGAATCATGATACCATGGATATAAGTAGGAGAATAAGGGGATAGTATTGACTCCTCTTTCTTGGTCTTCAAATGGAAAAGATCTTTCACGGCTTTCATCGATTCCTTCTTTTTTTCAAGTCGATGCTCGTGACCTAGCCTAGGGTCGCATAGGCTGAGATTGATAAGACTAGTCATGGTTGAAGCTTGAAGGGGATGGGGAACATGTTACTTTTCATTCCTGGCTTTTGGAGAGAATCATAGGAAGGGAAAGAGGATAGGGCGTGGAGGCAGAAAAAGAGAAAAAGAAAGATAAGGTGTGGGTAAGGGTAGGATTATTAGATGTATTTTTATTATTGGGGCAATTCCATATTTATTATTACTATTAATTGTGTACTGTGTACCTCGTACTATATAATTTGTTCCGTACAAGATAACGTTTATTTATTTAGACTATTTCTCGGGTATCCGTATTTTATAAATTTTATATTTCGGAGACGTTTTTTGAGTGAAATAGTATGGTATTATTATTATCTTGAAATTTGAATATAGATTTCGTGCCAATATTATTATGGTGTCGATACGCATGTGGTGACGGGACTTAAGTAAAACACGAGATGACTTCTCGTTTTGAGTTATAATGATCGAAAATAAATAACTCGCATTTTCGATATAAATAATAGCCGGGAAAATTTACGGATTATCACACAAACTTAGTGAACTTACGCGGAAGAATCATGAGGTACAATAGAGGACCTTGCCCTCTATGACAACGAATGTTGGAATGACCCCGTGAGTTGCCCAAAACCGTTAAGGCAATCTCCTTGCCTCCCATTGACGCATAACCTTCCAATAGTAGGATGCTTGAACTTGAAGATCAAGTCAAATTCCTAATGAGCTCCTACGAGAATCCTAAGTCTTCACGCCACGTGAACAAGGTCTCTTCCTTGTGTGAGATATATAGTGATCCCCATGACACTCGTACTTGCACGAGACTCCCCGAACAAGCTTCCGTGGACTACGCATCCTCGTGTACCAATGGAATGAAAGGGAGATTCCCCACAACACCCGGACCTAGGACTTTCAACGAAGCCCGAGAAGCATGGAGGGGCAAACCCGACTATAATTGGGGTCAAACCAAAGAATTCACCTCTAACGACTCCCCATGGTCCCACTCTTACGGCTCTAGTCAACAAAACATAGAAGGGATGATGCAACACCTAGTTACATCCCAAGAAGCCCAAATAGCCAAGCTTTCGGACCGCTTTAACCAACAACAAGTCGAGATGGATAGGAAGATAGATAACCTTTTGAAAGCCATGACCAATAGTGATAGGAAGACCACCGAAAAGGTTAATGCCATCTCGACTCATTCTCCCGAAGCCTCCGGTGTTAAGATTAAGGACTCAAGAAAGTACTTGAAACTAAGGATCCATCTTCATCCAAGCATGTTCAATTCGTCAATGCCATCACCTAGTAAACCAAATAGGAATAGTGACAAAGCAAACCATGAGGCGGTACTTGAGGTTAGTGAGACTCCTAAGGATGAATCAACCAGCGAATTTAAGTAGGTGATGAATACTTCAATAAGTTTCCTACGGAAGAGGAACTTTCATGCCACCCCACCTAGTCTGCGAAACTTCGTCACATATACGTTAGGAGAAGTCCACGAATCGTCTTTGGAAATCCTAGAAATCTCAACATACCATGTTGCATAGGACATCTTTTCATGGCAAAAGCTTACATTGATCGCAAATCCCCAATAAACATCATAACTAGCACATACTATAATTGGGGGATGAAGAAACCTATCCCAAATAGGCAAGACCCCAATTATCCTAGAGTTAGTTGTAATTTCCTTGGTAGAGTTAAGGGATTGCCCGTCTATGTAGGTAGTTTCACGTACCTTACGGATTTCGTGATTGTGGAGGATATTAGTAAGGCCATAGATCCTAGCTTATCCCATGTAGTTCTAGGAAAGCCATTCATAGAAAACACCGGGATGACTTATGAACCGTCATTAGAAATAGTTAGATTCAAGGATGAGACCGATGACATAGCTTACCAAATGCCATTTAAGATTGAGAAAATTTCATCACTATCCAATGATGAAAAGGAACTTAAGCTATTGGTCTACTATAGGAATGAGGAGGATAAGAAGAGAAGAGTAGACTATGTAATGAATAAGATATTTGGGTTCTATAAGGATTGTTTGAAATTAGGACCGGAATATAGAACCAATTGGGGGGGAGATGACTTCTTAGAAAGATGCACTATAGGACATAACTATACCATGGAAAACCCCAATAGAGATCGTCATGAGAAAGAAGATGGCGGTAAGGAAGTCACGTAGGAGCATGACTTCGAGTCTAGCTACAAGACTCATAAATAAAGAAAAGCGCTTCGTGGGAGGCAACCCAAGATTATTTGTTTGCTTGTTTTGTGTCTTATATCTTTTTCATTATTGTTTATTCTCATGTTAGACTTTGTGAAAATGTTTTATTTTGTCTTAAACCTCGTCTTAATTATATATAAAGGTATTTTACAAAAAGATAAGTGTAGGGAAGATCACATACGTTTTTGAAGAACATGAACATGAGAATTACAATTAGTGAATTTGATATATATGTGTGTTTGTTAGAGTCAAATGCTTGTATCGAGTCATAATGGATGTTTTGTAGAAATTTTCCGGGTTTTAAAGATGTAATTTTCCGTAAAAACGCAGCAGACCAATTTACATCAAGACAACTGACGGCGTCAGATTAAAGCAGCGACGTCGGAGCTATGCTAAAAATGGTTTATCGCTTTTTTCATTTTCGTGCTACTTAAAAATTTTGGAAATTCGGTCTTAATTTTCAAGAAAAACGGCAAACATCCATTCCAAAAGCATTATATCTTACTTGCTTTCTAGTATAGTTGTGTCATATATAGTTTTACCGCTGATTTTACGCGAAGGTTTCGTTTGTTTTCTTATAAGCGTGCAGGTTATATTTAGCAAGAAGAAGAAACACAAAATTGGATGAAGCTTATTACTTAAGCATTCTTCTTGGAAAAGAATTTAACCACAACTTCACACGGATCCTACCGAGCTAATCAGGGGAGTACTAGTTTCTTTTCCTTACTTACCTTCTTTATCATAACTTTGATACTTTCAGAGAACATTGAGGATAATGTTCAGTTTAAGTGTAGGGAGGGAGAATAAAACGGGAACTTAGAAACTATTCACTCACTTGATTATTTGTCTTGTCCTTGGTAATTTGTGTAATAAACTATGAGAAATATTCGTTAGGGCAATTTTGGCACCAAATTTAAAAAAAATTATGACATTTACGAGCTAAACTTTAGTCTTAATAAAGCGTCTCATGGATAGGAATTATATGAATAGCACAAAAACCATTTACCACTCAAATTCTACCCCAAAAATGTGAGGTTCGCCCCTAGATCTTTAGGAATAAAAGCATTCACCTTTAATGCTTAGAGAGTGTACCGGTAGTATAATAGATTCTAGAACTTGTTTTGTGATGCATTCGAGATCGCTAGTGAGACTACACTTGTGTAGTTAGGAATAACTAAATGAAAAGAGGCATTAGGATAACCCTTATTTGAAACACAGTATTATAATTACTTCTTCCACATCGGTTGAGTAATTACCCACACCATTACGATGTACTCATCTTTAGTACACGATACCCTAGTTAACCCTTAGAGCCTATCATTTTCGCGGTTCTTGTGATGTTTGGTTTTCCGAATATCAATGAAAACATTGTTTACAATCAACCCCAAATATACACCCAAAATCGCCTTAGCCTACCTTGTATCGCTCATCTTTAGTGCATTATTATTCTAAACCCTTAGTTCAAATATCTAGTTACTTGCATGGTTGCTAAGTCGAATCATATCTTTTGTACACAGTTTTGGGACGATTGGGACTCATGGGTAAAAGTAATATTTTATGAAGTAACGGGAAAGAACGATAAATTCAAATTTCCTTTGTCTATGTAATTAAATACTCCAAGTATTTTGATCTTTTCAAATCGGGTTAATTAGTGTTAGAGAAATAAAACTCAAGTGTAGGGATGCTCCTATAAATCCCTTATATTTTGATGTTATTGTAGAGAATGGTAGAGTAAAAGGTATGAAAAAAAAAACAAAAAGAGAGTGTTCAAAGAAAAACATACGGGCTACCACCTACATCTATCTTTATGTTTATGTCTTTAAATTTATGTTTGTTTTGTTTCAAGTTATCTAGAGTTAGTGAGTCTTGGCTTAGCAATGCCACGCTTTTCATGCTTGTAACATAAGATTTTGACTTGCCACCACTAAATATCCCTATCCAACAAAACCCTTTGTTTCCTACCGTAAGCCTAACGTTACAACCCTTGTAAAGACCTCTTAGATAGTTGTTCCTAGGTGCTTACGCCAAAGCGGTGGAGGTTTGATCTATTCTCAAGCTTATGGTAATCAATGTACTATGCCAGGTAATGAGTGTTTATCTTTCATTTCCATTTATTATATTTCATATAAACCCAAGAGATGAGAGAATCCAAACACCCCTTGTGAGGTGCTAGTGTATAATTTCCGTGCTTATTATGACTATTGTGGTGCTTTTACTTGTTGTGAATTATTTTAAACCATTGCTTCATGCCCCCTAACTTATAAATTGATTGGCCAAAAGCACATTTTCTTGAGAACAAGCAAATACCAAGTGTAGGGATATATGATAAGGATTTAAAACGTACGCTTTTAGGGGGTAATTTAAGCCCTAAATCGACCAATTTTATATCCGTTACTGCTTATTTTCATTTCTTTTCACTTTTTAGGTCCTTTGGAAGCAAAATGCTGGAATGAAGCACATTTGGACGAAAAGGAGCAAATACATTAAAAAAATGGCAAAGTCAAGATCGAAGCCACTCAAAGCTGATCAAATAGTACCTGACGGCGTCCCAATCAAAGGGCAACGCCGTCCTCTATAAAGACTTGATCAAAACATGCATGCGACGACTCGGTGAAAATTCGGTCTTATAACCCGACGACGTTCGCCTTAAAGAAGAAGGCGTTACTCACGGTTTTCAACTCGGGCGGCCCGGATCTAGAATCAAGGCGACATCCCAATCGAAGACCGACGGCGTCACAACTCTAAGGTGCGCCGTCCCATCGATAACAGCCCGGAAGAAACCCTAATTTAATGGTGGCGTCCCATGCAAAAGGGTGATGACATTTGTAAATCTATATATAGAATTTGATTTTTCTGCATTTAAGGAGGTAGACTTTTGGAGAAAAAACCCTAAATCGTTTGTAGTCCGAATTGGACAGTATCTTAGGGTCCCATACCCTATTTTACACATCGAGATAAGTATTTTAATCCAAAGTATCATTATGTCTATCCCTTATTCGATTGATTGTGTGTATGCTTGCTTATTTACCATGTCTAGCTAAATTTCTAGTGTATTTGCTTAGATCTATGAAACCTAGTTATTGATTATTGTTAGGTTGTTTCTTATCTTAATTCTAAATTGGCTTAGGGTGAAACTAGGCATCATTCGTTGTATTTAATGCTTGAGTATGCTTTATGATGATGTGGTCTATGGATGAAATAGCTTAGGCTTGCCGACTTCAGTAGGTCACATACGAGAGATAACCTCGAAGAACTAGGGCACGCATACCCTACGACCTTAGGAATACAACGCGTTAAGATAAGGTATGACAATTCAACCTACCAATAAAAGATAACAAGGAGTAATAGTATCTAGATAAACACATTTTAATCATCATACGAGCACACATCAAATAGACATAGCTACCGTAGTAATTAGATAACTAGATAATTAGATAAGTAGAAGTAATCGGTGAAGTACCACCCCTAAACCAATTGCCCCGAGATTTTACCTTAGCTTTCTAAAAACCATAAAGAGATAAAAAAAAGAATCATCCTCAACCCCACCTTCTCTTCATATATTTCTTACTAGCATTCCTATTCCCCTAGAGAACGATATCAATCCCGAGGCTTACCCAATACTACACTACAACGATTAGGTTCACTGCCTAGGAGGTTGAAAAACTTGCTCGACGAAAAGGAAGTTTCCTTCACCCCGAACGCGCCTACCGCGCGTATCACGACGCCCAAAATTTTTGTCAGAAAAACAAACTTTGGAATGACTCTCAGAATTGTTTGGGTAGTCCCCTTTATAGGAAAAATAAATGGGGGCCCAACGGACTCAAATCAAACTGTGTTGAACGCGTAAACGTCACACGAAATGTGACGTACTTTAAGGTGTCAGACTTTAAGACACTGAAACGGCTAACTAACAGCCTGCAACACAAATTGAGGAAAATATAAAAACCTCATGTCTAGGAGACCCTGAAGTTACTAAGAGATAGAAGGTTTTACAGCGAAAAGAAAAATCCCAAGTCACGTAAACATTTAAAACAAATTAGGCATGTGATAAGCAAGCTTCACAACCACTTAATCTTCACAATAACTCCTGAACATATATCAACATTAAGAACTGTACATGCATTCAATATGTAACAATCTTGGAAATGAAAATATTTTCCAAAACACTCAAACCTCACAATAAATAACCTTGATATCCAATGCATCCAGGCAGGGCAGAACAAATCAGACTCCCTGGAGCCAGGAAGGCATATTAAGAGAGGCCCGAGACGCCTCGTCTCTTGAACAAGAGTACATCATCACATTTCAAAATGAGTTAAATACACTAATGGACTTGGGGGACTTAATAGCGTATAGACATTTCAGCCCGGCCGACTAAGGCCCATACACTCTAGAACCAGCCCATATATAAGCCCAACAAGGCCATATTTTGACAAAAGGCCTGAGAAATGCTTCCCCAGGAAACTTCATGACAAAACGTGCAGCACGCCTGGTGATGCAGCCAGGGCCATTAGAACAAGTACCGCATGCCTCCCTCATCCCTACCCCCGATGATCACCACGTGGATCATCCGGGCCCATCAGATTACCTTTACGGGTCCCTTACAACCCTAAAGGACTACCTATAATTACTTGACCATTTCCCCAAAATGGTATGGGCCAATTCAAGCCAACTTACGCTAGGCCAGCACTGGCTAACCACACTCAAGCCGATTATTCTATCGAATAATTGACACACATAACCTAAAAGACTGAGTTAACTAGTGAGCTTTTGTAACACCCCCAAAATCGGATCGCAACAGAAGCATACAAGTCATGGGTGCTACTAAATTGGTATCACAACACAAAATATAAAGAACGGTTTTACCTTAACCGTTAGAAAGAAATTTCATAATCAAAAGTATTAAGTTTACATTTTTCAAAATAGTGCGGAAATAAAGGCCCATAAAGATAAAGTGGTCCTAAATATATCAGAGATGTGTATGACCATGCCATGCCATTCGTCAAGCTCCTCCAAAGTTAGGTAGCAGTAAAGATCAAACAACTGAGATAAAACATGCTAAAAGTCAACACAAAGGTTGAGTGAATTCATAGGTTTAGTAGTAAAGCAGTTGAACACAAGATTTCCAAGTTTAAAAGAAACAATGGGCTACGTTGTTATATGCCCATAAAAGAAAGTATGTATTATTGCATCTAAGATCAAGACACTCAAAGCGTTGAAAGATATCAATAGCCATTGATATAAAATGATGATACAAGTTGCCCTTAAATAGTTATTTTTCCAGATACCCAATAGTTTCGAATATAGTACGTCGGGTTTTCTTTCTGCCCAATCTAGCGGGACGCGTCAATCCTATAGGCCTATATACTATATTCGTGACACAAACAGAGTAAGAAATCCATAAACAAATCACAACTACAAGATCAACCAGACCTTAGTTTTGATGTTAAACCGATGACGAACACATGACACATAACTCAATCAAATCAAAAACTCGCATTCATATCTCATACGCCAACACATAAATAACTATGAATCGATACTAATAACACAGACTAAGTATAACACGTAATGCATTTTGAATCTAACCCGACTCACGACTTAACACTCAATATCAAACCAAGTCCGTAACCTATACGGGTAATGACCTAGACCCCGGTCGGGTTTATACGCTACGAATCCAAGCAATTTAACAACAACAATGCCACTAATAACAATCAAATCAAAGAGTAAAACCACCTATAGATTCGGTCAAAACGACCCGTTTTACAAGCGAATAAAAAAAGTTAAAAAACAGAGTCGTTAACAACATCTTACCACACAAGTTCTTGTAAAATGTTTTAATCTTATTATTATAATTATTATTCCACGAAAACATAGCCAAAACGTTTATAACCGGATTTAAATAAAAAGAAAATGATAGGGTCGTTTGTGTGTCGTCTTACCAACAAAAGAGAGGAAGAAGGAAAGGAGATAGGAATAAGGTGGTGGATACGGCGGTGGTTGTGGTGGTGGCGGCTACAAACCAAACAGACCAAATAAAAACCCTAGCGCGCACTTGCTCTAAACCGTATCAAATGAACAAACAACAACAACCCTTGTCTTCTTCTTGGAACGGCAGTGTACGATGGTTGGTGTGACAAGAGGTTGGCAGGAGTGGCAGTGGTGTAGGTGACGCTAGCGTGATGGTGGCCGGATGATGAGGTGGTGGCGGCTGCTAGGTGTGCAGAGGAGGAGAGGCAGTGTATATTTTTAGGGTTAGGGTATTCTAAAATAAAAGAAATGAGTTATAACTTGGTTTATATATAAAGCCTTAAAAAATAATTTGACAAGTGGACCAAAACTGCCATTTAGCAATCTTGTGTATGTTTAGTGTTCGGGACACATTTAGGTTAACAAACACTCGATTTAAGACTCGAGAATTACACCATCGTGTTTAAAATAATTTTTACAATAAAAACGAATATTCACATGACTTATTTCTCGTAAATATTATAATAGTAAAATTTAAATAGTTTAATAAATTTACGGTTGTGCCAGTACGCGCACTGTGTAGTTTTTCACGTTTAACGAGATAACCTCTCGTATTCGATTCCCAATTGGCTCAGAAAAAATCTAAAATGAAAAACAAGTAATAATAAATATAATTTATTATTATAATAGGTTTAAAAAATTTCCGGATGCTACAGCTTTACCCCAACTCATGATTCCGATCACACCATGGGGTCCTTACCGAACGTGGGAAACCAAACGATCGACCAGCCTAAACCCTCAATACGTACTATATGTAAATAATATTGTTATTACAAACATTTGTGGAAAACTAGAAGGGGTTGAATAGTTTACCGTTTAAAATCTTTGTTTTGAAACTTATTGTAAGATCAATTGATATTGATCAAAGATATGTTAGTGAGTAATAAACAATATGCAAGCAATATATAAAGAGTAGATAAGAAAGAAACAATCAAACCACGACAAGTTGTTTATAGTGGTTCGGTCCACAAGGACTCTTTTCCTTGCCTACTCCACTCCCCGAGTCTCCAACTCGAGAGTTTAACTTCACTAGTCAACAAGCTCCTTTCACCGTGGAGAAAACTTTACACTTAAACACACACTATTTCCGACACAAATCTAGATGTCGAGTTCTTTTACAAGGTACAATCACTCCCACATACTAATTTAAGGACTAAAGTACTAACCACTCACACTCGGAAGTTTAAGATGGTTTGGTACAACAATGATGTATGAACAAGACTAGATCATACAACAACAAAACAAACAAGACTTCCAACTATTTGTTGAAGCTTGATTATGCCTTGATCTTATTTGCTACAAAAGAGGATCACTATAATGATATGAAACTGATTTAGAAATAATAGAGAGAAGGAATGTATGTGATTATGCTAGAAAGGGATGAGAAAACAACTTGGGTTGGCTTGCTATTTATAGCCAAACAATCTGCTGTCATGACGGACCACGAAACCAAAATAATGGTTCCGCCCGTGTATCATTTTGGTGCCGCCGGTCTGACAGCAAGATTACAAAAATCTTACCAAAGTCAACCCAATCTAACCAAGATCATGTAAGATATGTAGAGTCCAAATCTACACAAAATATCTTATGAAATCCTCTAGATATTTCAATGATGCACCACATGATGTCATATGTTGTTTTCTATTTTTAGAAATAGTATGTTAAATGTAAATACATATGTAATGTTTTGTTTTAAGAAACTAAAACTTACTTGATATAAAAATGTTGACATACATTATAGTTTAGAAGTATATCAAAGTTAATTGATATATGACTAATAAAAATGTAAATGCTTGAGTGATGAAGATTTTATTTAAGGAAAGTTTGTTTTAATATCTATTAATCTTGACAAGCTTTATACTTTACAAAAATTAAATTACTTTTGTCGCTAACAAAACTTAGGTAAAGATCATAAAATATAAATAACGTTTAATGATGATATTTGTATTAACAATCTCCCTTTTGTTGAGGACAAAACATAAATTTTATTTTTATAAAGATGTAAAGTTGTACAAGAGTTATAAAAATATGAGATTAATTTAGGACTTGAAAGAACTAGTGAGTTAGATAAAGTTGATAATAAAGGTTTATTTTATCTTATGACTAGCTTGTCCAATTATTTGGTCTTTAACAATTTTGACTTTTCATAAGTCAAAGTATGATGTTGACATTTTAGAAAGTCAAAGCGAAGTTCTATAATATTCTCCCCTATTTGTCGAAAAAAAAAGAGGCGAGGCGGAAGATATAATGAGCCCGAGCCATTATCCCCCTGGCGAATGCTCCCCCAAATTGGGTGCCAAGAGAAAGATACATGGAATGAAAAGCTACAAAAAATGTTAGTAATAAGCATCATCACAAGTATATAAGCATTTCCAATCACCAAGTAACAATCAACAACTACATGAAACACCATTCACTTGTTAAAATTTTTATGATTTAAAAATCATGAAATAGAACACAATGTATGTGTTAGTACATAAAGAAAATCCTAAAAAACTAGAAAAATAATAAAATCCTAGAAAAAAAAATAACTTAGTTTTTTAAAATAAAAACTAGAACCCTCCTATTGAGGTGGTGGATGAGCAAGAGCATTGATTCGCTCTAGAATGTGGTTGAGGATGAAGCTCATTTCATCTTGGAGCTCATGGACTATCACCCGGGTCCGTTCGCTAATGTGGGCGGTCCGCTCACAATTTGAGTAACCGTGTCTAGGTGGGAAATAGGGTTCATGATTTTGTAGTGTTGGAATGGTGGAGTTGTTGGTGTTGGTGGTTGGAGTAATTAGAGATGAGAGCAAAGCATTTTTCATTTGCATAGCTTCACTAAGGTGAGAATCCACCATATTGGAGAAGTTGTGGAGGTGGTTTAGTTCAGCCTCTATCTCTGCTTTGGAATGTGGGTGATCTTCCTACATGGATTCATCAATGTCCTCAATATGAGGAGACAACGATGTTGGAGGTAGGGCATGGTCCCCATACAAAGGTCCATGAATGTCATTGTGAAGTGGATGGAAAAGGCGAGGTTGAGGTTCTAACAGGCGTTTGGGTCAAAGGGCAGGCGTGGAGACTCGTGAGCGATTCGCTCAATTGTACCAAAGGATGGTTGTGGAGGTGGATTATTTGGCAGCGGAGGTAAGTCCTCAAGTCCTCCAAAAATGGGTTTAGAGATGTAGGTGGTGTGGAGAATAGTTCTAATGGTATGAGATTTGGAGATTTAAGAGGTGATGGTGATTTGGATGTTTGGATGGGAGCCGGTGGCGGAGAGTTAGCAATGGGAGTTTTGTTGGTGGTGGAGTGGTGATTACAATAGGTGATTTTGGAGGTGGTGTAGGAGTGGTCAAAGTAAGAAAGTTCTCATCTCTTATGGGATATGAGATGGTTGGGGAGGAATCGAAAGATGAGCTAATGTTGACAAATCAACATGGTATAACACTCATTCTAGCGTTTTCTTTCAAGGTTTGTTTGATGGAGAAGAGGTGGATGACTTAGTCATTTTTGCTTAAGCTTGTTCTAGTAGAAGATGAGAGAAATTGGAAAGGTGTCGGGAGGATCATCTTAGAAGCTCTTAATTTATAGGATTATGAAATTATGGAGAAATGTATTTGATTTAATGTTAAACCATAAAAGAAAGGAGGTTTCTAAAGATTTGGAAGGGTTTTTAATGCTAGTCATATCATCTAAGTCAAGCCATACAAGAAGGATTGAGTGAAGAGACAAAGATATGCAATAAATGTGTTCTAATGATTGTAGGATCTTGAGAATCAGATCACTCACAGATTACAAGGAACCAAATTTTTGGTTCCTTCCTTTATGAAAAAGGGTTCCTTGGGTGAATTTTTGAAATTTTTGAATTTTGGTGGGAAATGGATATCCTATATGTCTAAGTGTGTTAAACTAGTTCTAATATAGATAAAAAGCAGTAAAAACTATTCTAGAAGCAAATTTTGGTAATTTGGATTGTGGAAATGAGCGAAATTCAAAAATTTACCTGGGGAATCCACGGCACAAAAATTTTGTACAGACGGAACCCAATTTTTGGGTCCATCTGGTCCGCCTGTACAGGTTTGGTGGCACCAAAACGCATAACAGACGGAACCAAAAAAATGGTGCCGTCTAATCCGTCGAGTGCAGAAAAGTTCACAGACCACTATTTTGACCCCCGGGAACTTTTCCGAAACCTGAAATTTTTCTTAAAACATATGGAAATAACTATTTCTAGTTAGGAACAAGCAATAACGCATATACAAACATGGTGGAGCATCAATTTTCAACAAGGGCTAATGATTTTCACTCAAAAGTGAAAAATGGGTAAAATTTGATAACACCCGTGTGCTATCCCCATGTATGAACTGGTTAGCATACATTAATGTTTTAAGTTAGTTTATCATCCTACGAAGCGAAAACACATAAATAATATCATACATCATTGTTTCTTGTCTTGTTCCAAACACCCTCTTAAACCTTACTTATCCAACTTTTTGTAAATTTTGGTCATCATCCTTCCAAGGCACTTGAACATCCCTTTGGTTTGCTTGAACTCCGCCGTTTCGTTCTCAATCTCAGGAAGAGAGGCATAGTACTCATGAGGTTGTAGCCTAGAGTTGGGGAGACCGTCTTCGGAGCTATTTGATGATGATAATGAAGGAGTTGGAGGTTTTGGCATTTTTCCTTTTGCCTTAGTCTTGGACACTCGTTCATCACTCAAGGGTACAAATATGTGAGGGATGAGAGAATAATCTAGTTTCAACCCTTTTGGACTTGGTGGAATGGGTGCAAAAGCTATATAAAGACGGGTGAGTAGCATCCCGTATGGAAGAGCAACGGAGCCTTGAATAGGGATGTCTACCATTCTCTTAGAAATGTAGTAAGCCAAGTTGAATGGTTGACGAGTGGAAAAGTTGTAGAGCATGTGACAAAGGCAAGTATTGATGTGGTCTCTATTTCCTATGGTGCTAATGACATTGGCTCTAAGGAGTTCCTCCCACTTTTTGAATTGAGGCTTGAGCTCATTGAGTTCCATACCATATGGATCTCAGTTGACTTCCTTTCCCATTCGAGTGAGACGGGTTGGTGCTACCCTCTCATTAAATAGGTGCTCATGAATGACGTCCTTGTCTACCAAAAGAGTTTGGTAGGGAAGAGAGCGGTCATGAATAGCATCAAGATAGTGGTGACCACTTATCCGAGTAAAGACAAGTACCACGACAAGGAATTCCTAACACTTGAGCAAATTGGTTGAGAGAAATGGTGTGGTCATTTTGGTTGATCCTAAACCTAAGAGCCATTTGACCATCCTCATTTGTAAAAGAAACAACACTAGCATAAATTCTAGGACAAACCTACGGCAAATTGGCTCATCGATGTCAAGGAGGCAATCGAAGTTGATAGTGGCTAGTTCTTGGCGGAGATTTGTTCCGTCGACAAAAGATGGATGAATGGTCCTACCTCATGGAAATACCTTTTCTCTAGACTCTTAAAGATTTTAACTTGTTCTTTGGTAAGGCCCTTGGTTTTGTGATGTTGAGGGATGTAGTTAAGAATGTCCTTGTGATCGTAAAATTTTGTGGCTACCATGTTTGTTCCTATGAGCAAGAATTTATAAGTTTTAGTAAAAATGAAAACAAACTTAACATTTTTGTTCTAGTGTGTGCCTATATGAAAAAAATTTGGAGTTGCGGTTATCTCGACTCATTTTATGCATAAAACGGTTTTTAATGGTAGTGTTTGGCAAAAGGCAAGAGATAACCCAAATGCTCCTAATTCAATGTGGCTTCATTTGAATATACCCGAGAATGCATATTAGTTATGCATTACCTTTAGTATTCAAGAGACATTATGCAAGTGATGAAAATAACGTTTTTATTTGTATGAACAATGAGAAATAGTTTTCTATAAGTGATAAAAATAACGTTTTCATTTGTATGAACAATGAGAAATTGTTTTCCTACAAGTGAGAAGTTTTTCAAGATTTTGACATGTGGTTTTTAGTTTAATTAAGATAATGCCTTATAGTAATTAGCTTCTAAATAGTGGAAAACATGATTAGTTTATGCAATTTGACAATGTAGTTCATAATCTCAATAATTAGTTATGCAATTTAACAATTAAGTTCATGTTTTGTGCAAGAATATACATAATCCCATGTATTGATTTTGTGCATAAATTAGAACCTTAGACTCGAAATTAAGAGAAGTAATGTAGTTAGGATACTTACAACAATGTTTTCTTGATGATTAGTAGGAGAAGAAACCTTAATAATGAGTTAGGTATGTTGGTGGTTCGTTTTGGTAAAGTGAGTTGTGGAGAAGAAGGTGTTTTGTATTTAAAATTTTGCTACTGTTGTCACCACGGACGAGACGGACCCAAATTTTAGTTCCGTCCGTTTGGTCGGTTGGTGCGTGTGAAACGATGCGAACTAAGCTAAATTGTTTTGTTTTGGTTATTCTAAGGTTTAGGCTATGTTTTAGCTACATGTTTGGTTCCATTAATCCTAACCCAAGTCTAAGAATATTAAATGGTTCTCGTTTAAGAGTTTTAGTTAGGATGTCGACAATGTTATCTTCGGAGGATACTCTCTCAATTGAGATGTTTCCTTTTTGAACATTGTCGTGAAGGAAGTGATGGCGAATTTCAATATGTTTCGTTCGAGCATGTTGGACGGGATTTTTGTTGAGATCCATAGCTCATTTGTTGTCGCAAAGTATAGAGATGTTGTTGAGATGAATTCCGTAATCCACAAGATCTTGCTTCATCCAAAGAGCTTGTTGACATGCTTTTCTGGCTGAGATGTATTCGGCTTCAGTAGTTAAGATAGCAAGAGCCGTTTTTTTCTTTACGAACCATGAGGTGAGACAATGTCTAACAAAAGTACAAATACCACTTGTACTCTTTCTATCGACATAGTCACTGGCATGGTCCGAATCGGCATACACTATAGTTTCTACACCCGTTCCTTTGGGATACCATAATCCTAAACATGTCGTTCCCTTAATGTATCTAAATATTCGTTTCAAGGCTTCTAAGTGTGATGCTTTGGGATCTTCTTGAAAGCGAGCACATAGACAAACACTAAACTTAATGTTGGGTCTACTAGCCATGAGATAAAGTAGGCTACCGATCATTCCTCTATATTTAGTGTTATCTACCGATTCACCTTCCTCATCCTTGGTGAGTTTTGTGTCCGAGGACATGGGTGTTTTAGTTGGTTTGAGTCTTCAAGACCAAATTTCTTAAACAATTCTTTTATGTATTTAGATTGGTTAAAGAATATTCCATCTTCTAGTTG